>JAHPZR010015508.1:0-15000 GCA_019787425.1 Platygyra sinensis | reverse complement strand
CCCTCCACTACCTAGGTTTTAGCAGCATCCTAGCACCTCATGCCCCCACTCCCTTGGTTTCAGCGGTACGCTAGCAATCCACATCCTCCACTCCCTTGGTTTCAGCAGTTTGCTAGCAGTCTACAACCTCCACTCCCTTGGTTCCAGCAGCCCTCCGCACCCTTTATTCCCCTAGTATTTCTTTACTTTATGAGTGGAGTTTTGCTAAATAATTAACGCACTGGATAACGCTATCCACCGGATAAATCACTATCCAGCGGATAGCGTGGTTTGTTTTGTTAACACTTATCCACTGGATAGCGATTTATCCGTTGGATAGCGTTATCCGACCTTTGAACAACTGGGGTCCAGGAGTGTAAGTTAGTGTGGACCAACCAGCTTCAAAGACAGAAAACATCTAACTATTGTAGCTATAATAAGCCATTTTAGGGTTACTTCACGCTACAAATGTACCTGCGAGTGAAACACATTTTTAGACGAATGGTTTTGCATGATCGAAGACTTGTTTTGGACAAACCTGTGATCGCGCGCCAAGTTCGTGACAAACATGCGCGTGAAGAACCAATCAAATAGGAAATGTTTGGTTATTCAGATCGAAGTCGGGTATTATTATTTAAAAGTTCTATATTGACAATCCAAGCCTTTTGCTACTTTTCCATGATGACTATGGAGAAGCGTTGGGTGAAAGCAAAGGAGATACTGAAAATTTGCAAAGGGAAAGCAATACAGTATGTAAAATCAGGAGCCATAATCGGGGACGGAGACCATAAGCGCGCGCCATTTCTAGTATTGGGGTTGGCGCTATGATATGGGACCAGTTTTCTATTTTTAGAACAAATATTGCGCCATCGCCTGCGGCACACGCGCGTACATTGCTGCGAGGATTTTCGCGGATGTCGCGCAGGGTAAATGGCGTCCGAAATCGTTTATGCTTTTGGATCCTTTTGGCCCATCACTCAACGCCTTCATGGCTGTTGGAATTTTGATTAAGTATTTCCGCCGTAAGTTGCTCCAGTCTGAGTGAAGACGGTGCCTAATTTAGGTATGTCCCGCTTTTTATCTCTGACCAAGTTGAGTTCCGCTGCTCCTTTTACGACAACTTCACATTACTCCAATCTAAATTTCACATATGAAGAAGATTAACAGCTTTTCCATAACACAGAAGAAAAAAGAACTAGTTGGATATAGCGGCGTTTAAGCCCAATAAGTGACAATAGGTTTATGTCCGTAGATGCTGCTTAGTTTTGTTTGTGTAAATCCAATAAATTGTCAGTTGTCGATGAGTAAGAGCGCCCGCCGATGCGTGTTTTGCGCAGCTAGTAAAACATGACAAATTGGACTTGGAACTCATATATCGAACGATATCGAACTCATATAATATCTCTAATGTTTAAGGTTGATTAATGTTTGAGAACATATTAAAAGCTTGGCTGAAAATATGTGAAAACAGCAGAAATAATCAGAAAAGTTACGATGACCCTTGTAACCAAAACTCGAATAAAGATTTCGATTGAGTTAAAACTCCTTGTCTATTTTATTTTCGCAGCGTAAAGTTTCACTATGTGAAAGAAACACACATGATGTTAGTAGTCTTTTGGCGAACGTTAATGAAAATTGTTGTAGTATCTCAGCACAAAAGACGACGAAACAAAAGTCATTCACTCAGACTGGAGCAACTTACGGCGGAAATACTTAATCAAAATTCCAACAGCCATGAAGGCCCAGTCATTTGCATCTCATTGAATAAGAATAGCAACTATTGTTATATACCTCGTTCTTCAAAGCACACCGACACATGTAAATGGCTGGGCCGGGTATTCGCTCCCAAATCTTTATCACGGTTTTGCTTGACAATCTGAAAACACCGACTTGGACTCGAAAGTGCACGCGCTGCACTATGCAAATGAACTACTCGTACGCGTCAGACTTTGCAAACTAGCCAAACGAGCAGAAACAACAAGAAACTATCAAAAACAGGTTTTGGTTATGATTAAGCATTGTTTGGCCCCGGGGGGGGGGGGGGGGTACTCCCTTATTTGGGCTATACGGAGACGTGCCGCTGGATAGGGTATGGTTTTTTGGCCTCCCTGTCCTAAACAGGGTATACAATTCGACTTGCTTCTGTCCTAAACAGGTTAGAACCTGTCCTAAACAGGGTATATTTTTTCGAGCCGAGAGACTTTAACCCAGACTGCGAGCAGTCTCTGTCTTTTCTTAGCCTGCGGCGCGGAGCCTGCAAGAAGTTGAAAGAGCATGCGATCGAGCGGCAGAAAAGCGACGCATTTTTTTTCCTGATTTGTGCAATATCAACTGAGTAAACCGACAAATGGTAGGTATAGTTTCTTTGTCTTGGATAACGTGATGAAAGAAAGATGTTACTGTGTCGCGCAGACGTGAGGGATCCTGCTGGTATATATATTGTTTAGGGATATTTTTCTCTGTAAAAGTTCTATTGGTGCTTTAATCAAAATAAAATTAACCTCAAAAATAAGTTCCTCTTATTCATTATACAAAAATTGAAGAAATCATTCCTCTTTGATTTGCTATTTAAAAAATCGCCCTTCCAAAGATGCAATGACGACATTTTGCCACGCTATTTTAGAGCTTAATGCTTGACGGCTTTTTGTTTAGTTCAAGTGTAGATATAGAGACGCAACAACGTGGTTTTAGACGCTTCGAGCATGCTTTCTTCAGTTCGAATGACTTATTAAACAGTGTAAATTCCTGTAAAGCCAGCGAGTGTGTATTTTGTCACTTGTCCTAAACAGGGTCTTAAAATGGAGGTTGTAGTACTACACAGGGTAGGGTTTTTAGCGTATTTTTGTCCTAAACAGGGTCAGGATTTCAAACCCTCGGCGGCACCCCTGTACCCAAACATTGGTCAAGTACCCCCCCCGGGCTTATTCCCTGCCATTGCTGTGAAAAATCGGCAAGAGGATCACGCAACTCTCACAATTTCATCACACAATGTGACAACATCCACGCGAGAGGCCAAGACACGTGCGTGGATCAGCGCGGATATATGACGTCAGGATGGCGCAATTTGTTCTAAAAATAGAAAAATTGTCCCATATCATGGGTCCACGCGCATCCCAAGACTTACGGTCTCCGTCCCCGATTATGGCTCCTGGTAAAATTAAACAAAGCTTTCTTACATCCATTTCCCAGAATGAATAGTCATCATAATCAGGCGCAGTTTCCGTTCCTCTGATCTGTTCACTTCGTGCACTTGATCCCGACAGCGATTCCGTATGTGGCTCCGATTTCGTCTTCATCGTGCAGTTTTCCTTTTTCAAACATTCGGTAAAATGTTTATCGAAGTGGCCTGTGTTCGAGAACTGAACTCTTACTCCCACCGCAGCTTCCTGCCATGTTAACTCATCATCAAGAACACTGACAATCGTGAAATCTAAGTCTGGGTTTATTTCCTTAGCCGGGCAGTTAAACAGCCATACTTTATCCACAGTATCATTCTGCAAGCTTGTAAGTAGCTCATTCTCAGTAGAATATTCTGAAATAGGTCAAGTTTGATATATCAATATTGTAACTTGGCTACGAGGCTTTCAGGACAAATCTCTATATTTAGCATATTAATACTAAGATTTAAATTTGTTCCCTCTTGGGAATATGATAGCCACCAGAATTGATGACAGGATCCGCTTGGGGAGATGTGATAATTAAGGTCCGATCAGTTGTTGCACATCAAGCTACAATAGAAATAGCATTGTTTCTTTACTGGGGTGTCAACACCCACGTTAAGTGATCACTCACAAAAACTGAATAAATGTGGGCACGCAACAACTCTGTTTAAAATGTGTTTTAGTTATGTTTTTGCAACTATGTTAATAGGCCACTTTCGATATGTCAATATTCTAACGTGGATCCGAGGCTTTCGGGTCAAAATTCCAACTCTTTTGAAGTTTCCTTTGTCTTTTACATGTAATTCCCAAAAAAGATTTGGATACAACAAAAACACCACTATTTAGATCGGTTTTTTTTATTACGCGGGAACATTTATATTACTCTCATTCAGTTGAAAGAAACACTTAACAAATAGATTAATATACCTGTCACTGATTCCGCTCCGTAGCAGTATTTCCGAAAGAAATTCTTGCTTCCTAAAGGTACACCAATCTGCAATAAATACATTGTATAGAGCGGCTTTCATTGAATGTCAATTGGTTTGGTTTTGGTTTTACAACATTCAACTGAAAACCGCTCTGTCTCTAGCCCATGACAAAGAACACAGACAAAAAAAACAATACAATGAACCAATCAGAACTTGACACAAAGCGCGGAAAAACATGTGCGAATGAGTTACGATTGGGTTTGTTCTTACTTCTGATTGGATGCCGAAAAAGTAACGCGAGTTTTTCCAAGCCAATCATGTGGCGTAGTGATGAAAAACCAATTTGTCTTCGACACTCAAATGAAACCCGTACCGTTCTACACAAGCCGGGTATTTTGGGGTAAGTCAAATATCCTAGCCTGTATGTCTGTGACATTCTCTCTGGCCTCCAACAACAGTTCAAAATGCATGTTGTTTTTTTACAGTAGTCAATGCGCTCAGCCGCACATAGCTAGTTCACAAGTATGATCAAATTAAGTTGCAACGAGAATCTGCATAATTTGGTTGTAGGCTTTATCGGAACTTAACGCCATTTTGGTTTTCATATTATATTATCGCTGCAAATCAATTATTGCCGGGGTTCGTCCGCCAAGGGACAAGCGCAGCAAAAAAGAACGCATTCTTTGAACATCAGCTGCTCTTCCTTTGAGTAATCTGGCTGACAATGAGTTATATAACATAGATGAGATAAAATAGTTGAGTTACTTAATATAGAAAATGTAGGGAGTGGTTACCCATTCTACTGAGCTAAGGGCTCATGAAATGCTTGACAAATTGAAAACTAGTGTACGATAAATAAAACGGATTAATTATAATAAAAATGAAAAATCAAATCACACATGCAAATAACAACATAAAACTTTGCTGAAATCTGTTGTTATATAATTAGTTTGGAATACTGATATTTACTGAAGAAATGGAAAACATGTATCGTGTTTCTATCGAGTTAAAGAAACGCGATTGTCAACCAATCAGCGCTTGTATTTTCTTAAGGCTGTTTTCTAAATATATATACATTAATCTAATGTTTCAGGAAATACATATCTCCTACCTTGTTTCCAAATATCTCGTTTAAAGGACTTAGTCCATCAGCCGTAATGACCGAGGAGATCTGGGCAGTAAAGGCTGATATTAACAGCATTCCGATTATCATCCACAATGAAGCGTAGGCTCGCCCCAGGAACGATCGCGGCGTCTTGTCACCATAACTATCAAACAAACATGCTAATTTAATGCAAAATAAAATTATGTTGACATTTTGCCATTCTTAGCCAAGTCATGACTTAAGTTTACCAGCTGTTGATGTTCCCTGGCAGAACGCAAAGTTAGAATTTTCTGAGTGAGTGAGTGAATACTTTATTTAGAGTAGCTTTATCGTAGCTAATATCTTCGAGTTTTTCCCTCCCCAATCCTCAGTATAACAACAAAGGCCAGACCACAACACCGGGAACTTGATGCCCTACTCTTTACGATAAGCGTGTTCTTTTACGTCCCCTGCTGACTATGTAACAGTGAAGGTGCAGGAGACGGGGCCTACGGTTTATAGTCCTTATCCGAGAAGACCTTAACGTCTCACCATTTGCCTCGAATGATAAATTCTAGGCTACACAATAGAGAACAATTATCGAGATAGGGTAGTTAAACATCATGTTACTTACTATTCTTGCAGATTTTAACAAGTTCTATATATACTTTAAAAGTGACGTTCTTACCCCACTGTTGTCATAGTAACAATGGCCCACCACAAACCTTCCCATATGCCGCTCCAAAATGAGTTTGGAAAATGTCCAGAGTTGGCTTTGTGATCCTGATGAAAAAAGAAATAAAGCGTATATTATTTTTCCTTCAAGGGTGTAAACAAAACAACAGAATAAACTCAATATAGTTTTATGTCTTAAAAAGAGTGAATTTTTCTAGGAGAAAGATGGAGAAGAAATTGATCATAAATATAGCAGATGGTATTACCTTGTTATAAATTTTGGTTATTATTCTTATTATATTTTGTATTACTCATGGTAGAACTTACTTTTTTCGATCCATGTTATTTCTTTTCCACACATGTTTCCCTTTGTTTTGAATTTCGTCCACAACTTTCAGTCGATAAATAAAACGGTAAGCGTTCTTTTTACATATGAATTACGACTGACGCATATCTACCGTACTTGAAGAACAGCTTTATATTAAACACTTAAATTCTAATTCAGTTCTAGTTCTTCATTTCAACTGTATGTTCACTGCTCGGGGAAATATCTGACTGAAACAAGAGTTCGTAAAATTTACAATGACATGTCTTGCAAGTGGTCCATTTCATGTAGCCGCGTCTTTGTTTTTCTTTTTTTTTTACACTTATTCAGTTTACTTAAAGGATGATGCGTTGTACGCCATACATAATTCTAAAAGTACTCACAAAGAACCAGATCAGAATTCCCGACAATACGGCAGCCATCAGGCAGAGAATGAAAAGTTGCCATATCTGCTCAAACGCGCGCAGAATCTGACTTGTAGTGTTGGTGGAGGATTCCTTTGTAGCCAAGACAGGTCTATGCAGCTTGTTCAGCATCATAATTGGATCTCTAGAGATCGACGGAAAATTCACTGAAATAGCTGGACTCTCACAACTTTTTGTCCCAACTGCTGAATGATTTTGAAGGCAATGATGTATTGAATTATTAACGCAGCTTTCCAGTGAGTGGTTTTCCTTGGAGAAAAAACTGAATTCAAACGTATGATTCCAACGAAACTCCACACAAGAGTCATTTCGTTTTACCAAAGGATGAACAACTTCAACGTTTAAAATGATGAAGAAGAAGCAAAAGGCCCTGCACCGCATTTCTCTGATCTGTCGAAGTTTCCGCGTTCTGACTTGAGAACTGATAGGAGCGCGTACCCGCGAGAAAAGTAATTCTAGTAAAAGCGATTCAGCCAATAAGCTGTGCTCAGTTCACAGTCACTTGGCATTTATTTAACATATAGCCAACAGATGTTAAGACATCAAAACACACCATGTTAACAGAATAGAGACAAAACGTACATATCAACTCCTCCAACGTTCGTATCCGCGATCAATCGAGCGCGAATAATTTTTTGGGTGTTCTTTACATGATCCCGCGTAGTAAATCTTTTATTTACCAAGGTTTTTCGGTAGAGATGGCTAGATATTAATTAACCACACAAAATTAAAGAAGAACTTGGTTAATATTCAGCCGTCTTGACCAAACAAGCTTCAATAACCCAGATATAATGATAGTATGACGTGCAAAGTTAGTGGTAGGCATGGTAATAGTATTTAGAAATAGAAGAATCGCTTTTCACATGTTCAGTTGCAATTGGCTCGTTTGCAATTCAAAGAGATCAAAAAGTCGCCACTGATCAAATTGAGACCCAATTCATCTGTAATCGATCTGTTATGGTGAAGCAGATTGTTAGGGATTGCCGTCAAAACAAGCAAAATAAGGAAAAGCGCGAAAAAACCCATAACCATTGGCCTAGTTACGACTAATGTCTGTGCGGACCTAGAATGATTTCAAGTACACTCGTCAACTGGTCTGAAACCAGAAGTACCAATACTTCGTCTTGTGCGATCGTCCGGGTGAGAATACTTCTAAAAGACCTGTTGTTGGTGACTGACATTTCGACAACCTAAGCGGAAGTCATCTTAATTCAGAATCAAATTGACTTCCATGGTTAAAAAGGTTGGGTTTTCACTAAGACAATTTTAGCTAGATAAAGTCAGAAAAGTCCGGAAATACAGTGAAAACACTTTGTCTAGTGTTAAGTGAGGTAAAGTGCCTATGAAGTAAAAAATAATTGCTGCTTATTTGAAAGACCTTTCAAAGTATAGAAGAACGCATTTTTCTTTTTAGAATATCTTTTTTCGTTTTAGAGATATTTGCGTTTTTGTGAGTAAAGTGATGACGTCATAGGTCGTTTCACTGAAACAGGAGAACACTCAATCAAGAATATCTCTAGAACTATAAAAGCAGTGTTCTTCAAACTTGGCAACAGGACTGTTCATTACAAAAGAAGCAAAATGACACCTGTCGTGCTGTTGCGATGACAACAGTTATGCCGCTGGTCCTGTTTTAATTAAAACTAAAATTCCCAGATTTTATCTTAAACGAGGATCATCTACTCGCAACAAACTGATGGGGGGAGTTAAAACAATATGGGAACCATGTGTGCCCTGAGCTAGACCTTCTGTCCCACCTTAAAAGATTGCAAATGGAGATATTTGGTTTTTCACAGAAAGAGACTGGAGCCAAGATTGTTGCCATGGCAACACCATAGTAGGTGTCATTCTGTTTCTTTTGTGATGTACATTTCTGGTGCCAAGTTTGAAGAACATTGCTCCAATACTTCTGAAGATATTCTTGAAAGAGTGTTGTACTGTTTTAGTGAAACCAGCTATGACGTCATCACTTTCCTCATATGCATAATACAAAAACGTAAATATCTCCAAAACGAAAACAGATATTCCAAAAGGGAAAACGCCATTCTTCTCTACTTTGAAAAGTCTTTCAAATAAGCAGCAACTATTTTTTACTTCATGGGCACTTTAACAATGCCAACTGTTTTTACAGGGAAAACAACGGGTTTTCTCGCCTTTACGGCAGGAAACTCACGCAGAGTTAGGCCTGTTTTAAACGTCGCATTTTACATGCGCCGAATCAAATACTAATTTTAGTCGACTCGAATGAATACGTTAGGCTGATTTGATTTAAACGTCGCATTATTTTGCCGAATAAAATTGCTGAGCGCGAGCGACGTGTTTTAAATTCCCGTTCGAGCAAACAAATTATTTACGTAATTTCAATTCGATTCGGCACATGTAAAATGCGGCGTTTAAATCAACTACCGAGCTTCAGTCGAATATTCGACTGACTCGCATCGAATTGAAACATGTCGCATTTAATTGATTTAGACGTCGCATTTTACATGCATTGTAAGAAATTGGCTTCACAATGTGGACTTCACAATCTTTATTTCATCCGTCTGAGGACTGTAACTTCACAATCTCATACAATCGGTTAACAATCTTTTCTAAACACTTCTCCTCTTTCCTTTCTCACTTCGACAATTCTCAAGCACATGATTAATCTGTCAATCAACTTGAAGCTAACACGTGACCAGAGACGTAACGCGTAACGCAATGCGTAACGCCAACAACGGATTTCTGACATGCATTTAACTTGGCAATTCGATTCGGCTCATGTAAAATGCGACGTTTAAACCAGGCCTTACACTACCTCGCAAGATGGTTTAACTTGTCCCGACAAATACGGCAGCCAATCGCATCGCGTGTAGTGACAGATGTCTGCCAAACGATCTGGCAAAATTATTTTCCGGACGCTCGCCTCGTGGTTCTTTCGAAACAAAACCTTGTATGCTTGCAAACAGGGGTGACGAATTGCAAAACACTTCCCAAGTCTTTCGCCCTTTTACAATTCCTCCGGACCTGTTGGATGCTCAGATCCCTCGTCCAGGGCCTTGCCTGTTTCACAGCGTCGGCATATACAATGTAGAATCAATTGAATTCACGCATTACGGGCAACCAGCAATTCTTCCATACCAAGTTCCTATGCCACATGCGTCAACCTCGACAAGCTCATGAAACACTACTTCTCTTTCGCAAAAATATTTCGAGTTTCAGTACTAGTGAACTCATTGAAAGCCCTTCCTCTCCCGCCATTTTTGAAAGTTGCGCAGATTTGTAATTTGAATTTTCCGGGTTATTAGTGGCTTAAAATGTCCCGGTAAAAACAGATGTCATGTTTAACTATAGCTAGCTAATGTCGGTCTGTAATCGGCCTAGTGAAAATTAACTGAAAATTGATTTCAGTAGTAATAAGTAAAATTTTTGATTCTTTGGGTGTAACAGTCACGGAAAAATTTCAAAATCTGCCAAATTTCTTGGTGGCACAAGCGCTAATAATGAGCTCTTACACTCTTTTTAAAATGTTCCGTCTTCAACCCACGTCGCAAAAATCTTCCGTATATCGGGTTCAAGAGACCATGATTAGCTCATTTTCTCTTGTCGGGTTCCAATAACTTGGAGCAGTTAATCGCGCTGTGTCTTTGCAATATCCATTACTTGATCAGAAACTGAATCGCCTGTGCAAAGATTGTAAACAATATTCTTGGGTGCACTGTATTTTGGCGTACGTTTTCGAATTGAAATGAACACGACCAAATACTTGGGAAAAAAAGAGCGCAAAAATTAAACACGATTAAACACACCAGATTATGCAAGAAAACAATACAAGGGTTTTAAGTCGCGGGCTCGTTGATAATTAACACTCGCTGCGTACAAATCTGAGTGGTATGTGCCCGACTGTACATATCCAAGTCGTCTGTAATTTATGCGCATGCGTGTGTTAGTTGCATCCGATCTTAGCTGCTCAGAGATGTCGTCGAGTTGTGATGTCGAGTTGTCATGGTGTCAGTTGTGGCTTAATTCGATCCATGGCTTTCCTTCACTCGCTACTGGTATTGGCAAGTTTCTTTATAACCCCATGCATTAATGATGCATATAGCTCTTTGTTTATCTGAACAATCATTGCCGAAACCATGGCCGTTACAGGACCGGTCATTATTTATTGCCGGTAGAGTGAGGGGTTGGGAGTGGGGTGGGGGAGGATTCTCGGCTAAAGAAAGTAACATTTAGCTGATCCTCCTTCAATGTTGATCCTATTGAATTATCCCCTTCATAGCTGTTGATAAATTTCGTGATCACTCCTCAATGTCTTCGCACCGTTATTCACCTTTCAAAGTGTATATTTCGTGCTTTTAAACGGTGATAAAAAAAGTAATATTTCTTACTATGATGCTGACTTACAGATTAATGAAGCCGCCTTGATGCAGTCTCTTGATCCGTGTCTTCCCGATCTGATCAGGGTTCTTAGCCAGAAGTTTTCACAAGCGTCATTATAACAGGCGGCATAAATTAAAGCGAAGCCCGATTCGCTCGAAGGGGCAACCCTCGTAGGGGCAAGCCAACCTAGCGAAGTCCAGGGGTGCTCTCCCGGAAAGTTTTGAAATTGTAGGTTTCCAAAGATGCTATTTCATGCCTTTTTGGGTCAAAATGAGTTGTTTATGATCATAAAGTTAGACGTGGCAAGTAGCACTGTTTCACTGGCTTTTAAAATACTATTTTCTTTCCGAACGTCTCAGTCTGTAAGTCTTAATTTATTGTTATTGCGTTCGGAGAACGCAAGCCTAATTTTGACTGTGGCTTTCCAGAGTTGGCTTCCTCTGCACGGTTATGTGTAGAAAAACTCCACATTTCTGTAAGGACACCAAAATGGCCACCCTGCTTGATTTTTCCAGGGGCATGCCACGGCCGGAAACTGGTACCGTTTTATGCTAAGACATGTGATTACATGTGGTAAGACATGTGGCAAGCATGTGAGCATGTGACCATATGAGCTAGCCTTTTCGCTTGATCATTCTTTGACTTCTTTCCATTCAGTTACCATAGGCTTCGCTATTTTGTAATCCCAGCGTTCGTTTTTGGTGAATTTAAACGCTTTAATAGTAGCATTTATCGAAATCTGAGGGAAATAATAAAATCCTTTGTTTACTTTATATGTTTACGAACACGACTTTGTTAATCGCTGGAACAGCAATAGATCGTTTTCACTGTCACGTAATAAAAAACTAAACCGAACTTATCGATCAATGCGAGATAATGCGAGAAAAACTCAAATGATAGAGACCCCCTCAACCCATATCTGGATATTTTTGAATCTGCAACTTTTTCTTTCTGGATACAGCTTCCATCCACGCTCATCCGTCGAATCCGGATATTTTTGAATCCGCTCGCTCTCCAGAATGGAAAATAATAAATCCGCAACGAATCCGATAATGTGTGGACGGGAAAATTTTTGAATGCAGAAAGAAAATGTTACGGATTCAAAAATATCCGTAGACTGTCCACAGCCCTCCATTTTCTCGTATTTTTATTCGATCGATGAACGCGATGAGGGAATCACGAGAGAACCGGACGCCAGCGTAAACGAAAGACTTGACTAGGTAGATGGTGGGGACTTTCAAACCCCGCCCCACCCCTATTTGCCTTGTGCTCCCTTCGATCGCTTTTTCCTTCACGTGCGTAAATAGAGAGGCTGTGAACAGTCTAAAATATCTGGATACGTGTGGACAGGGCTTCAGTCGCACGAAGTTTGTTTACGATCTTGAATGAAGGAGCACGTGATTGCAAATGTTTGCTTATATTTGTGCTTCCAGCCCCGGGGGGGGGGGGAGGGTGGGTACTCCCAGAAAAATTTGGGGGGGGGGGTGTGCGGCCCTCTTCCCAAAGCCCTTACCCTATTTATGACCAAAATCTGCGATATTCCCTACCCTATTTATGACCTGACCGAAAATTCGAAACCCTATTTATGACCTGAACCTTACATCAAAATCTTGTTTCGGACGTGCGTTACAATTGGATCCCTAGCTCAGACCAAAGTTTAATTACCGCAAACATAATTTGTAAAGTGCCTTTGTTAATTTTCTTTTGGTTTCTTAAAAACAAACCCATATTGAGGCTAGAGTACAAAAACCATACCCTATTTATGAACAAAATGGCCAAAATCAGCCAAAATTGATACCCTATTTATGACTAAAACGGCTAAAAAACCATACCCTTTGGGGCCGCACCCCGGGGCCGCACATACCTATTTAGCCCATATAAGGGAGTACCCCCCGGGCTTCCAGCTTAGAATAATGTACGTAAAATATACTTTTATAAATTAGCTTTTACGCTTAAACATTATCAGTAAATGTGAGAATATTTAGCACGAAATTTGAAGGCTATAAATTTAAATAATCTATTTTAGTTCTATCAAACTTGTGAGTCTACAGAACAAGCGCTGTAGCTGTCACGTAACGTGTCAGTAAATCGTAGTTTGTACAGGGAAACTACGATTTATGATCTGTGATCTGTACATGTGAAACCTCGTGTCGATGAAAAACGTTGATTTTAGGACCGAGCAAAGGCCGAAAGTCTACCAGTGAAATCATTTATTTAAGGTATATATATATATATTAAAGTGACGGCGTCGAAAGCACTCTCACAATCTTTAATTACTACAAGCATGTGTACTATTGTCAGCTTTGGGACCCCGCTTACCTGGACAATAGCTTTCTCACTTTGACAAAAGTTCACACCCACCTAGAATCAAAGTTCATCTAGAAATCCGCTCCAATTTTCGCATTGTTTTGCTTGATTTTCAATCGTTCACTAAAAAACGTGTTTTTGAGTGTCCTATGATATTGTTTTTATCTTATCTGGTGAAAAACAGTATTTATCGCGTCTCCGTCATATGCAAATTAGGTATGGAATTGTGTCCACCTGCACATGTGCGCCAGCTGACTGTGTCCCTTTAATGACCGGAACGGGTGGCTATAGAATTCCGCCGAGTTACTGAGAACCCTGTGACTGATGTCTGTTGACATGACCAACAACTCACCATATCAAGTGCTTGGAAAGTGTAAAGTTACTTTTTAGAGTGCCAAATAGCGGTCTGTATGAGCATGTGGCATTTCGTGATTGCCCCCTTTCGGGCTCTCAGTTATGACTGATCCCCCCTAGCTTCTCTCATCTCAATGATCCTCCTAAAAATCCTCCGCCAACCCCAGGCGATAAATAATGACCGTTTACATGACGCCCCCAATGCCAATAGCACGTTGAACCAGCGAGTCCAACTGAGTGGCTTGTCACAACTTGCGCTATGGAGCGAAAAGTGCAGTTTGGAACTGTAGATTTTGCGGTTTTTGGAGTTATGTTGCTCCTGTCAACTATCATTGGAATATACCATGCCTTTACCGGAGGAAGACAGCGAACAACGAAGGAATTTTTGTTCGCTAACCGCGGTATGATGGCTGTACCCGTGGCACTGTCTTTGTTGGCATCATTCATGTCTGCGATTACAATTCTTGGTGTTCCCTCTGAGATCTACATTTACGGGACACAATACTGGCTTATTATCGCTTCTTATGTGATTCTTTTCCCATCTGTGGCTCTGATATTTGTCCCTGTGTTTCGTGCAGTGGATATTTCAAGTTCGTATGAAGTAAGTGCGTAACTTGTCAAAAATATCGTCTGATGGGCATGAATGAAACCATGATTTTTGTTTGAAAAAACACGAGTAACATGAATGACCTTATCAACTCGATTTTGTTTTTGTTTTTTCCAGTTAATTGATCATATACTTTTTATTTTTGTGAAAATTTCGCGATTTATGTAATAAATAGTTGGTAGTTTTCTCTACTTTTAATTTTAGAGTTTTCTTACTCACTAGCTAATTTATTAATCCACGTGGCCATATGCATGGTATTATTCATTGACCAAAGTCCGCTTACTTGTAAGTGTTCGGGTTTACCTCGATGTAAAAACCTGTGAAGTTTTTCTTTGGTTCGTAGCTATTGTTTGAGTTAGGGCCTATTATGTCGACTTTTTGGTTTTTTCTTTGTATTGCGTGACTGGTGAGTGTTACAGGTTCTTACACCGAGGATGAGCCAAGTCTTTTGAATTGGTAAAAGAATGTGTAAACTCAGACCAGTAAAAGGTTTAAATGTGGTCTCAATGCAGAAGCAACAACTTTAAAACAACTTTTGAATTGAAATACATTACATCCGTATGGATATTTTAATGTTTTTGTTCTCTGTCAATAACATTTGCTAAGTTTTTATCGTCAAACTTTTTTCTTGTCTCGAGTACAGTAAATTATAGCCCAATGGAGAAACGTGAGAGGACTGGGACGAGTTTTTTTATAATCTAAACGTTTCAGCTGAAATGCTACTAAAAGAAAAACTACCCAGCCAAGTTGAAGAGTTTTCAGCAGAAAATTGTCCAAGTGGGAGCCTTGCGA
>JAHPZR010015507.1:7500-10000 GCA_019787425.1 Platygyra sinensis | reverse complement strand
AAAAGGGGGGCTCTGAAAACATTAGGGGGGGGTGGCTCCGTAAATTTGTATCCTTCAAAACCAACAGGAGGCGGGTGGGCTCCTAAAAAATTGAACCACTAGCAAGGGGGGCTGCTAAAATTTCAAGCTCTGAGTTTCAATATCTTCATCCCTCTCCCCTTGTCATATTAAATGAACTTTCCCTTAGATTTTAAAGGAAGGAATCTTTCAACTACACGTTCTTTATTTTTCTCAAGACTTTACTCAGGATAACTCAAGATAACTTACTCAAGGTAACTCAAGATAACTAATGAACTCTAGATTAACTTACAATGGTTGTGTAAAAAGTACAGACTATACCAATAGATATAATGGAGGCCCACACTGGAAATCCGGTCACTGTGATAAGCAAGAAACCAAAACACAAGAATTGATTAATATAAACAAGCCTATGAATTTCAATGGATGAGCTAAATTGCATGTAAACACACTTGCAACCAAAGTCATGCACTATTCCAAATCAAAAAGGCTAAACCCTAACATGTGGTCTAAAAAACACCATTTTCCCGTGATTTCCAGTCCATACTGTGCGCTCTTGAGAGTTTATATTCTTTGTATAGATTCATATAAGACGCCACAAAATGTTAGTCACACAAAGTGAATTCAACGTTTCATGTCATCTGTCATTATGGATGTGGAAGCTTTATGAAACTCAGCTGGAAGAGATTTTAAGACGTGTCAAAGATAAGGTAAGCAGTTCATAACAAATAATATCAATTGACTTATCTTCCATCGAGCAAGACTCGCAAACCTTGAGGTGCCAAGACTGCACAGTACAGACTGAAAATGACCTTTAATAATTATCCTAATACAACTACAGCTCAACTCAAAGACCTTCTATGCATTTGTAACCGAGACCTGTGTGTAGTATTAAGTATCTATGTTATTAATTATTTTCAAAATCTCGGCATACAGCAAGCAAAATAGAACTTTACATCCAAAACACTTAGCAGTCAAAGATAAATAATTTATTCACCAGGTACATGTAAGTTATTAATTGTCACAAAAATTACCTGCTTCCAAAGCTATGGCTGGGCCGTAAACCACAATCGCCATGTACAGAGACTGCAAAAGAAACAATCACAGCACAACAGTTAATATAATCAAATTGAAGAACACTACTGTTGCTTATAAAAAAGATGACATTGCACACCAATCAAACAGAGAATTCAAAATTAACAAAAATGCATTTGAAACTCACAGTCTGGATTATGAAACAAATGCTTCCAATGTTACGAATTCCAGTGGAAAACCTCTTTTCTAAGTACTAAAACAGAAACCTTGTTAGTGTCACTTCTTCAATATAGTTATTACGCCTAGCATGCCTTAATGTCATCTCACTAATTTGGAGGCTGACTGCATGAAGCTTTGGAAACTGGTTTGTTCAATGAGGGGTACATTTGGCTTTGCGGTGTCAACTGCTTATCTAATGCACTGATGCGGTTGATGCCTTGTGGTGTTGCAGTGATATCAAACCCTATGGTTTTTGTGTTTTCATGCTGCACTGCAAAGATGTGGTTTTCGCTATTATTATTACTATTATTATTATTATTTATTTTAGCATAGAAACGCATGTTATAAAAACATTATCAAAGCTTTATATTTAGGATTTTATAAGATTTTAATAAAGATTATTTTATTAAAAAAAAATTATTGTTATTATTATTATTATTAGATTTCAGATTTCGTTTGAACTCTTAAGATCGGTACATGCATGCATTAGAGGTTCACGAACGCCGTTTCGTGGCAAGATAGAGCAATCATTAGACTGTAAAATAAATGTAGCTTGTGCGGATATCTGAAATACGCGGTCTATATGCTTTTATACTTAGGGCTTTTAATGGACACTGGTTTAGCCGTCATTAGTATAATTCGATTGTATGTTTTTAATATCTATGGAAAATGGAATTCGTAATTTTATAGAATTTTGAACTTTTATTATCAATTACACCCTACTCTGTTCTTTTAGCCTTTTTAATCTTGTAAGTAATTATTGTGAAATTTGTTCTTAGCCATGTTTTTTTGAAACATTTTTGTTACTGTTGTTAACAAAGTTCTTATACAAGATTATTATTTGTCTCGTTTTCCATCAATTGAATTTTTTTTTCTGACCAAATCTAAGTGCTCTTCTTTTTGATCGAAAGAAACTGTAAATATTGTTTTGACGGAATAAATTTTTTTTTAGCGAATTAATTAATTGTATATAGGATTTTAATGTTAGCGTTTGTTACCGATCAATAAATTGTTTGTATTATTATTTATTACATTATTATTATTATTATTATTATTATTATTATTATCATAAATTGTTTGTATTATATTTTTACATTTTTTATATTATTATTATTATTATTATTATTAAAATTGTATAATCAGTCCACTTGTTTTTTTGACTCCTTAATTTCGTTTTTTTAAAGTGTATTTTTACTGATTATGAGAGATAAAATTATTATTGTTATTA
>JAHPZR010015507.1:0-2500 GCA_019787425.1 Platygyra sinensis | reverse complement strand
CAATAATTACTTACAAGATTAAAAAGGCTAAAAGAACAGAGTAGGGTGTAATTGATAATAAAAGTTCAAAATTCTATAAAATTACGAATTCCATTTTCCATAGATATTAAAAACATACAATCGAATTATACTAATGACGGCTAAACCAGTGTCCATTAAAAGCCCTAAGTATAAAAGCATATAGACCGCGTATTTCAGATATCCGCACAAGCTACATTTATTTTACAGTCTAATGATTGCTCTATCTTGCCACGAAACGGCGTTCGTGAACCTCTAATGCATGCATGTACCGATCTTAAGAGTTCAAACGAAATCTGAAATCTAATAATAATAATAATAACAATAATTTTTTTTTAATAAAATAATCTTTATTAAAATCTTATAAAATCCTAAATATAAAGCTTTGATAATGTTTTTATAACATGCGTTTCTATGCTAAAATAAATAATAATAATAATAGTAATAATAATAGCGAAAACCACATCTTTGCAGTGCAGCATGAAAACACAAAAACCATAGGGTTTGATATCACTGCAACACCACAAGGCATCAACCGCATCAGTGCATTAGATAAGCAGTTGACACCGCAAAGCCAAATGTACCCCTCATTGAACAAACCAGTTTCCAAAGCTTCATGCAGTCAGCCTCCAAATTAGTGAGATGACATTAAGGCATGCTAGGCGTAATAACTATATTGAAGAAGTGACACTAACAAGGTTTCTGTTTTAGTACTTAGAAAAGAGGTTTTCCACTGGAATTCGTAACATTGGAAGCATTTGTTTCATAATCCAGACTGTGAGTTTCAAATGCATTTTTGTTAATTTTGAATTCTCTGTTTGATTGGTGTGCAATGTCATCTTTTTTATAAGCAACAGTAGTGTTCTTCAATTTGATTATATTAACTGTTGTGCTGTGATTGTTTCTTTTGCAGTCTCTGTACATGGCGATTGTGGTTTACGGCCCAGCCATAGCTTTGGAAGCAGGTAATTTTTGTGACAATTAATAACTTACATGTACCTGGTGAATAAATTATTTATCTTTGACTGCTAAGTGTTTTGGATGTAAAGTTCTATTTTGCTTGCTGTATGCCGAGATTTTGAAAATAATTAATAACATAGATACTTAATACTACACACAGGTCTCGGTTACAAATGCATAGAAGGTCTTTGAGTTGAGCTGTAGTTGTATTAGGATAATTATTAAAGGTCATTTTCAGTCTGTACTGTGCAGTCTTGGCACCTCAAGGTTTGCGAGTCTTGCTCGATGGAAGATAAGTCAATTGATATTATTTGTTATGAACTGCTTACCTTATCTTTGACACGTCTTAAAATCTCTTCCAGCTGAGTTTCATAAAGCTTCCACATCCATAATGACAGATGACATGAAACGTTGAATTCACTTTGTGTGACTAACATTTTGTGGCGTCTTATATGAATCTATACAAAGAATATAAACTCTCAAGAGCGCACAGTATGGACTGGAAATCACGGGAAAATGGTGTTTTTTAGACCACATGTTAGGGTTTAGCCTTTTTGATTTGGAATAGTGCATGACTTTGGTTGCAAGTGTGTTTACATGCAATTTAGCTCATCCATTGAAATTCATAGGCTTGTTTATATTAATCAATTCTTGTGTTTTGGTTTCTTGCTTATCACAGTGACCGGATTTCCAGTGTGGGCCTCCATTATATCTATTGGTATAGTCTGTACTTTTTACACAACCATTGTAAGTTAATCTAGAGTTCATTAGTTATCTTGAGTTACCTTGAGTAAGTTATCTTGAGTTATCCTGAGTAAAGTCTTGAGAAAAATAAAGAACGTGTAGTTGAAAGATTCCTTCCTTTAAAATCTAAGGGAAAGTTCATTTAATATGACAAGGGGAGAGGGATGAAGATATTGAAACTCAGAGCTTGAAATTTTAGCAGCCCCCCTTGCTAGTGGTTCAATTTTTTAGGAGCCCACCCGCCTCCTGTTGGTTTTGAAGGATACAAATTTACGGAGCCACCCCCCCCTAATGTTTTCAGAGCCCCCCTTTTGGGTGCCTTAAAATTTTCGGAGCCCCCCCTCAATAACTTCATCCCCCTCCCCCCTTGTCATATTAAATGAACTTTCCCTAAGTCTTATCTTAATAATACATGTAGACTCGGGAAGCCTTTAAAACATATGTTGCCAGCTAGCAAATTGTGATATCTGTGATTGCTGTGTTATAAAGTGTATTAGTATAAATTTACCGTAGTCTATTGTGAATCTGCGAATTTGATTGGCTATATTAACGTTTTCTATCTGCTGATAGAAAACAGTTACGCATCAGTACACACTGCACATCACATTTGAACCTGATGTAACATAATAAAACAGTTCTTTTCTATGTGTTACTTGACATTTTTTCTTTTTATGCAATGAGACTACGGTAAATTTATACTAAAACAATTAGACTACTCGCCCTCGTTTTCTACGAGCCATAGTCAACTTGGCTGCGCCTCGTTGACTATTTGCTCGTA
>JAHPZR010015506.1:0-45516 GCA_019787425.1 Platygyra sinensis | reverse complement strand
AACACCTAATTTCTCCGTAGAGTATATAATTTTAGGACCCCGAGATAACACCTAGCAAAAAAAAAATTAATATATGTTTTACCTTTGAATTTCACAAATACCTTGATGCATTCATTGCACAGCGTATCGGTCTCAGAAGTTACTCAAGGAAAAAAGGAAATGCCAGCATTCAACCAGAAAAGGAAATAGGAAAGATTATCTGCCGTGGTTCGCGTTCTCTACTATATGCAGTGCTCTGTCCACGTTGTAGTTTCCAGAGGACGGTAAAGAAATATTCAAAGATTCATAACGCACGTGCACAGCCAATGTTATACTCGTTATATACTCAATATTGTAATAGATCTGGCGAAATTGGTCTATTTTGTCAGAAATATGTACATTTCGCCGGTAAGGTTATAAAATAGTAAAAGGTAAAAACTGTTAAAATGTTTGACTAAGCGTTTTCGATCTTGCGATCATCTTCAGAGTACAAGATGATCGCAAGATCGAAAACGCTTAGTCAAACATTTTAACAGTTTTTACCTTTTACTATTTTGTCAGAAATGTTTGCAATAAACGACTCTCATGACTTTATCCTAGACAGAAGTTGGTTCATCCAGTTTTAGTCAGGATCAATTTACCTCACGGACTGAGCCACCTATTTTTTTGTTTTCAAAAAAGCCGGCAAATTCAAATAAACGAGCTTGGCCCAAATGCCATGACAATAATCATCCTTTTAACCCCTTGCTCAAGACGCACTGGGGAATATTGACGCTTAGTCAAAGATATTTTTGTACCGACCCCGTTATGCTCGATCTGTACCGCCACGAACTCGGGCCCATATTCCCCAGTAATGCCCTCGCGCTCGGTTAAGATGAGAGGATCATACTTATTTTGTTTTGTTCTGTTCACCAGTGCTCCGCCACCAGGGGAGTATGAAGGTCTTGTATTGTACAGAATATCCTGGTTATGGTACAGCGCTGTGTGCTTTGCAGTAACGTATATCACAGGACTCCTTGTTAGCGTTTTATGGCGTGGTATGTCACTTAAAACAATTCTTACTTTTAATTGAAGCATAGTAAGTTGTTTATAGTAATATAATAATAACAATAATAATGATAATGATAACGATAACGATAGCAGTAGCAGTAGCAGTAGCGGTAGCGTTAGTAGTAGCGGTAGCGGAAGCAGTAGGGGTAGGAGTAGCGGTAGCAGTAGGAGTAGCGTTAGCGGTATGGCTAGCGGTAAGGGTAGCGGTAGGGTTAGCGGTATGGGTAGCGGTAAGGGTAGCGGTAGGGGTAGCAGTAGCGGTAGGGGTAGTGGTATGGGTAGCGGTCGGGGTAGCGGTTAGGGTTGTAGTGGCAGCGGCAAGGGTAGGGGTAGCGGTAGGGGTAGCAGTAGTGGTAGTGGTAGCGGTAGGGGTAGCGGGAGGGGTAGCGGCAGGGGTAGCAGTAGCGGTACAGTAGAAGTAGCGGTAGGGGTAGCGGTGGAGGTGGGAGAAGCGGAAGCGGTTGTCGTAGTAGTAGTAATGGTATTTAGGTTTTCATAAGGTAATTAGGGACGTTAATAAAATCTTAAAGTGGATACATTAACATACAGGTAGAAAAATCTAAAAAGCAGCTCTTATAACAATATAAGAGCTATATATTCTATATAAAGGCTAAAGGTTAAGAAATGGTTAAAAATTAAAATGTTTGAACCAAACGTTTTCGGCTGTTTGCCATCATCAGGGTTAATTATTACACTTTATACTAATTGAGAACACGAACAAAATCTTAAGATATAAGTGTTTAACAGTTGTTTAATCAGATCTTTGACAGTACTTATATAATCTCTGTTGTAAGTGTTTGACAGTTGTTTAATCAGATCTCTGCTGTAAGCGTTTGACAGTATAGAATCTCTGTTGTAAGTGTTTGACAGTGGCGTCTATGTTGAAGGTGATCATGAGACTGACAATATAGACTCGCGTCTGCTGTTCAGAATTGATTACTGTTTACCACGTTGCGGGAGGAAAAGTTCTGAAGGAAAACAGGACGAACAACAAGAGCTTAACAAGGTGAGCCATGACATGAAGTCATTTGATAGTACTTTTGAGACTACACGTATGTAATGATAATTTTCCTATTTCTCAGCACTGCCTGTTTAACCTTGATCATGTGATGAGAAATACGATTTCAATAACTCAGCATGTTCCTTCTCTTTTTGTTACAGGCTGAGAGCGAAGAAACTAAAGAGAATGGCGAGGCTCCGAAATCAGGACGACTAATTGACGAAGAACAGGAGTGCCAAGAGGGTCCCTTGCTCATGACGACAAGAATGTGATGACGTCATAAGACGATCACAGTTGATATGGCGCTGATATGGCGAGAAACGGGGATAGTGACAAGTGTTATGTTGGTTACAGCATCAGTGATGGATGCCAATATCAGGCTGAGATGAAATGCATGCAAATATACCATTTATTGACTGTGTTTTTGCTAAATAGCTAAAATTGAGATCGAATTACAGTAAAACCCTGCGTTACCAGGGTCCACCCCGTTAACCCGGTCACCTAGTTCACCATTAAGGCTACGTTGTGTGTGGCCCCGAGCAAAGCTCAGTCAGTTGTTGTCTTATTTAAAGAATCCCTTTAATATGACCACCCAGTTAATACGACAAGATTTTTGTGGCCTGTCGATGACCGGATTAACTCGGTAATGGGTTCCACTGTGCTGCTTTTTATAGTTTTTTTCATTACTTTTTTAAATTTGCTGAAAACCTTATTTCACATAACGAAGAATCAGTTAAATATTAAACAATCTTAATATCACTTTGTGTTACTCACCAATGTTCTCCTCTTTGAATAAGAGAGTTGTATCAAGACCATCAGCGTCGTCCATACAGAGACTAGTAATTATTGTCATGTTAGATCTCAGGGTTTACCTCGAGTTGTAACTGATGCGTTAGCCTGTCATGTTAAGTGAGGTTTCCTCGCATGTTCGTTCTTTTTCAAATTGAAGGTGAATTTCTCTTGAGTGTTTTTCGTTTTACTGGAAGGGTCGTACTTGCTTTTGAGCAATGTAAACGAATCACACATCTCCAGCTGGCCAGACACGTGGTGTGTGGTAAATTCACAGCCGTTTGTTTTGTATACATTGTTCACCTGGAACACCAAACATAGGCGTATAATATTGAACGATGGTGTATATTGTTTATTAGGGATGTAACAATTATTTTATTGCCAAATTATTGTCTTTAAACTTTAAAACAGTTAAATATCGTTCGTAAACATAACACGTTATTAAAACGTAATTTTCAATAAAAAACATTACGTAATTTCCGTTTCACGTTATCACTGGTGTTCTCTGGTTCATGTGCAAATATCTGCTCACAAGCTCAACTCTTTAAGGGCCGATTTACACGGTACGACTTTGACGCTTGCGACAAGCTTACGACAGGCCTACGATATGACTTGGGACCATTTACACGTGTACGACATTTCCACTTACAAAATTAAATATGCAAAAGTTTGCACCGGGATTTACGGAGCGAAAAAGTTCTAACAAACGTAAACAAATATTTTAGCTGTCCTGCGCTTTGAAAAAACTTTATAATGAGATGTTTTCGCTTTAATCCGTTCCGTACTTTTCGAGAAACGACTTCATGTGAACCAGTCAACAACAACTTCGTCCGCCATTTTGACGCAAGAAAACTTTTCCTTTGTCCCCTACTCAGTAGAAATTTGTCACAAAATGCATATGTTCTATAGAGTTCGACTACGATTGTCACAGCGTTTTAAAACATGTTTTAAAATCTTACGACAATTTTGTTGACGTACACAACAGTCGTAAGTGAGTTGTAGGTTTGATTTACACGAAACAATTCATGTCGTAGGCCTGTGGTAAGCTTGTCGCATGCGACAAAATCGTACCGTGTAAATCGGCCCTAATTAGAGTTCCGTTAACTTTTGAGTGCAAGTGGTTTCCTGATGACAGCAACACCGAGTGTGGTGGACTGGGACGAGGGGAAGGGGAGGCTACTGAGTACAGATTGCTTCAAAGATGATGGACGACTGTTTCAATGTTGACCGTTGTGTCAAACGACAGAGAAAGGGAAACAAACAAACTGTTCACTGTGGTGATTAAGTAAGGCTTTTGGAACTTTACTTGGAAGCATTAAGTGTCTGAAAACGATTAGCGCGTACTCGTCATTCTTTAAGCGACCATGTTGTGCATTGAGCCTGCAAGGAATGCGTATTTTAGTCAGTTCAGAGAAATGAAAGTATAGAGAAACTCGATAACTATGTTATACATCTTTGATCATACGCCTGCACTTCATCGTGATTGAAATCCTCCCACATAGAAAAACTGCCCGACACGTTCGAAGGCTGTGAAGTCATAAGGCTGGTTTTTAATAGCGACGGAGTCGTAGTCGGAGTTGTAAGAGACCTTATGACCTAGTGAAAATCAAAAATCGGAGTCGTGAGCGGAGTCATAAGCTCGACCGAATCGGAGTTGGAAGAATCAGAACGTTTCCATTTCTTCCGATTCTGTTTACGACTCCGTCGCTTATGATCCAGTGAAAATTGGGTTGTCGGAGTCGGAAGCAGAAGCAGAAGCAGAAGCAGAAGCAGAAGCAGAAGCAGAAGAACCAGACAATCGCAGGGCCCGGAGTCGAACATTGTCATTGGTTTATTCTTCCGCTTCTGCTTACGACTCCGACAAGGCAATTTTCACTTGATCGTTAGCGACCGTGGCGGAGTCATAAGCAGAATCAGTGTTCTTCTTCCGACTCCGTCGGTTTTATGTTCACTAAAATCGTATCGCTCAACGCTTCTGATAACGACTCCGACTCCGACTCCGTCGTTAGTGAAAACCAGCCTTTAACGGCTCGTAACAGTGATTCCCGGCATAGTGAATCGAAACTTAATCCATGGATTGTGTTCGACTGAGTTCGGCAATCGAACCAAATCGAACTCGCACAAAGTTTAAAGATCCGCTCGAGCGAATACGGGAACAATAATGAGCACTGGGATAGCTTAAAAGTAAGCTAAATCTTGCAGCTGTATTTTCTTTTTCACTTGCGGAAATTGTAAAGCCTTTGAGAGTAAAAAGAGAAAAGAGAAATACAATTTCACAGATCGTGAGATT
The DNA here is from genome assembly GCA_019787425.1 of Platygyra sinensis. Classification (NCBI taxonomy): domain Eukaryota; kingdom Metazoa; phylum Cnidaria; class Anthozoa; order Scleractinia; family Merulinidae; genus Platygyra; species Platygyra sinensis. Next base: position 40,408 of record JAHPZR010015506.1, on the reverse strand, counting down.
GGACCAGTATCGTGTTATGTCGCTATTTTATTTTTCATCGACGAATTCATTAAGTAAAAGCAGCGTAATGTTGGTTATGCCTATTGATTCAGCTCTTGTTAAAACATGACTTGCTTGGCTATGTTGCTGCTGTACTTACTTTATTAAGTGTAACATGTGCTGTACAATCTGACGCAAAAACGGTTTACATCAATTGTGAAAATACCGTGAACTGTACTGCATGCTACAGTGTACATTACCTATCTGAGAAAGTTCCAGACACATTTATATTGATTCCCCTCGAGTGAAAAGCTGGCAAACTACATAGACTTTGTATGGGTTTCTATAGCATGAAGCCGTAAAGTCATTCATGACTTTTCTCACGATAACATCACCTTTTAATTTACAGGCAATTTTGGAGGCGGTAAAAACCGGACACCTTTTGAGAGATGCGTTGCATTTGTACATTTTAACATTGAATTTTTTAAAAGAGAATACCAACTTGTGTCATTATTAAAACAGCATGTGTTTGCATCTTGTTTGGTCTTTCTTAATCAAATGATTTCGAGGTGTTCAAAAAAGACTGTTAAAAGTAACATTTCAAGGTCTAGTTTTCAGACTGGAAGAGTTTTCTTTTAACAAAGAGTCCTATTTTATATAGTGTATTTTGAATTTTCGACTTGGTTTAAATTTTGTATTTTATATGCTTTTAAAAATTATGTAAAATGCCAAGGCGAGAGCGGAAGTGTCAAAAACTCTCCATTAATTAACGAGAAAGATAGAATTTTTATCGCGAGCAATCTCTCTTAAAGGAAAACGAATGAGTTTTCTATTAGGGCAAAGAATTAATAACAAACTTTTATCCGGCAGGTTTTCACTCGGTACACTTGGGAATAACTGCCTCTTGAACTTATTCAACCTTATTAACTGCAAGCTTTTAAAAATCCACTATTTGTATTAGAAGGAAACAAACACGACATAAAACACGGAGACAATAAGTAAACACACGTCACAGAATAGCAAACTTGCCTCGCAAAGTTATACGTTAAGAACAATTCAATACTTTTTCAAGTTCTTTCTGTTAAAAGCAGACGAAAGTGGTCCTTTTATTTTTAAGAATTTCTTCATTGAAAAAGTAATTCAGGTAGAAATTATGCCATTAATTGGTACTGTTTTATGACTTGTCAATTTTGATAATGAAATCGCTGCCTGCTGCTCTGTTTTGTGTGTTTCGCCGTTGGGGTTTCGGCAAACTACCGGACAACACGTAAAATTAACTCGATATCCGTAACATAATCACACCTTTGCAGCGTAAATAAGTCATTTTTCATCCTTCAGAGAGAAAACATGTTTTATCTTTGCACAATGAAACCGGAATTAACTACCGTAGCCATTGCAAATTTTTTCAAATAAATTCAGGTCAGTTTTTACGACTGCGTCTGGTGTTATCCTTGTACTCTACCGCAAAAAATCGAAAACATCCGAACTGTTTTTTCGCATCTTTAACTCTATATCATAAATGCTGATGTCTTACTAGATTCACTTTTCAACACTGCGGGACGATATCAATTTACACTTGCGAACTATAAAGGTTTCTTTTTTATGGTTTCCTGTAATGGACCTTCACTGAGCGAATGAGAAAACACACATGCCTATGTTTGACCATTTTCGCGCGGCAAAAAAGCTGGTGCAATCTTTCATGTTTGTCAAACCACTATGCATTGCATGACCTCAAACGCACGTAAATTTGAAAGGAGAAATTTGGAGGTTACTGTAACCTTCGGTCTTGGTTGTCAGCCAGTTAAATGTAAGGGTTTTTCTCGGTCAAATGCATTCCTGTTTTAAATGAAATCCCTGTTTTACAGCAACAACAGAACTGCACGCTCTGCTGCTGGAAACTGTATGAATTCACTTGATTTTGCTTAGATTGGCCAATCCATGCAGCTGTTATTCTACCAATGTATGTTTCTAATGTACACAGATGTTACTGATACAATAAAAACTGTCCAGGTATTCCACATCTTTTTTCACTGTCTGGTTGTACCTGACCTTTTGGACTTTGGTACTGTATTGCAGCAAATGTTGCTGTCATCACTGAATCAGAATCAGTTATTGAGATATGTTGCGATAATGTCATTCTTTTCTTTTGGCAGTCATTTTACAGTGTCTTCGGTGTTGTTGGTGGACCCGTTGTGGGTGCATTCTGCCTTGGAATGTTCACTCGGCGAGCTCATTCAAGGGTAAATAATTAACTTTGTAAGTTTTATGTTGTAGTTTTGCTGTGGTGAGTCCAGCAGTAATGATTGTTGTGTGTTTACGTTGTTAGGGTGTGTATATCGGCCTATTGCTTGGCTTTGCTGTTGGTTTATGGATAGGAATTGGTGCTAAGGTTTATCCTCCGCCTGTCACTAAGGCCCCTGTCACCACTGAGGGCTGTAAAGTTGAAGTTATGTCCATTAACAGCACACTTAATTCAACAAGGTACATTTACATTTTTGTACAGTAACACCTAATTTCTCCGTAGAGTATATAATTTTAGGACCCCGAGATAACACCTAGCAAAAAAAATTAATATATGTTTTACCTTTGAATTTCACAAATACCTTGATGCATTCATTGCACAGCGTATCGGTCTCAGAAGTTACTCAAGGAAAAAAGGAAATGCCAGCATTCAACCAGAAAAGGAAATAGGAAAGATTATCCGCCGTGGTTCGCGTTCTCTACTATATGCAGAGCTCTGTCCACGTTGTAGTTTCCAGAGGACGGTAAAGAAATATTCAAAGATTCATAACGTACGTGCACAGCCAATGTTATACTCGTTATATACTCAATATTTTAATAGATCTGGCGAAATTGGTCTATCACGCTTTGTCAGAAATGTTTGCAATAAACGACTCTCATGACTTTATCCTAGACAGAAATTGGTTCATCCAGTTTTAGTCAGGATCAATTTACCTCACGGACTGAGCCACCTATTTTTTTGTTTTCAAAAAAGCCGGCAAATTCAAATAAACGAGCTTGGCCCAAATGCCATGACAATAATCATCCTTTTAACCCCTTGCTCAAGACGCACTGGGGAATATTGACGCTTAGTCAAAGATATTTTTGTACCGACCCCGTTATGCTCGATCTGTACCGCCACGAACTCGGGCCCATATTCCCCAGTAATGCCCTCGCGCTCGGTTAACATGAGAGGATCATACTTATTTTGTTTTGTTCTGTTCACCAGTGCTCCGCCACCAGGGGAGTATGAAGGTCTTGTATTGTACATAATATCCTGGTTATGGTACAGCGCTGTGTGCTTTGCAGTAACGTATATCACAGGACTCCTTGTTAGCGTTTTATGGCGTGGTATGTCACTTAAAACAATTCTTACTTTTAATTGAAGCATAGTAAGTTGTTTATAGTAATATAATAATAACAATAATAATGATAATGATAACGATAGCGCTAACGATAACGATAGCAGTAGCAGTAGCAGTAGCGGTAGCGTTAGTAGTAGCGGTAGCGGAAGCAGTAGGGGTAGGAGTAGCGGTAGCAGTAGGAGTAACGTTAGCGGTATGGGTAGCGGTAAGGGTAGCGGTAGGGTTAGCGGTATGGGTAGCGGTAAGGGTAGCGGTAGGGGTAGCAGTAGCGGTAGGGGTAGTGGTATGGGTAGCGGTAGGGGTAGCGGTTAGGGTTGTAGTGGCAGCGGCAAGGGTAGGGGTAGCAGTAGTGGTAGCGGTAGGGGTAGCGGGAGGGGTAGCGGCAGGGGTAGCAGTAGCGGTACAGTAGAAGTAGCGGTAGGGGTAGCGGTAGAGGTGGGAGAAGCGGAAGCGGTTGTCGTAGTAGTAGTAATGGTATTTAGGTTTTCATAAGGTAATTAGGGACGTTAATAAAATCTTAAAGTGGATACATTAACATACAGGTAAAAAAATCTAAAAAGCAACTATTATAACAATATAAGAGCTTTATATTCTATATAAAGGCTAAAGGTTAAGAAATGGTTAAAAATTAAAATGTTTGAACCAAACGTTTTCGGCTGTTTGCCATCATCAGGGTTAATTATTACACTTGATACTAATTGAGAACACGAACAAAATCTTAATATGTAAGTGTTTAGCAGTTGTTTAATCAGATCTCCGCTGTAAGCGTTTGACAGTATAGAATCTCTGTTGTAAGTGTTTGACAGTGGCGTCTATGTTGAAGGTGATCATGAGACTGACAATATAGACTCGCGTCTGCTGTTCAGAATTGATTACTGTTTACCACGTTGCGGGAGGAAAAGTTCTGAAGGAAAACAGGACGAACAACAAGAGCTTAACAAGGTGAGCCATGACATGAAGTCATTTGATTGTACTTTTGAGACTACACGTATGTAATGATAATTTTCTTATTTCTCAGCACTGCCTGTTTAACCTTGATCATGTGATGAGAAATACGATTTCAATAACTCAGCATGTTCCTTTTCTTTGTGTTACAGGCTGAGAGCGAAGAAACTAAAGAGAATGGCGAGGCTCCGAAATCAGGACGACTAATTGACGAAGAACAGGAGTGCCAAGAGGGTCCCTTGCTCATGACGACAAGAATGTGATGACGTCATAAGACGATCACAATTGATATGGCGCTGATCTGGCGAGAAACGGGGATAGTGACAAGTGTTATGTTGGTTACAGCATCAGTGATGGATGCCAATATCAGGCTGAGATGAAATGCATGCAAATATACCATTTATTGACTGTCTTTTTTTTTTTGCTAAATAGCTAAAATTGAGATCGAATTACAGTAAAACCCTGCGTTACCAGGGTCCACCCGGTTAACCCTGTCCCCTAGTTCGCCATTACGGCTACGTTGTGTGTGGCCCCGAGCAAAGCTCAGTCAGTTATTGTCTTATTTAAAGAACCCCTTTAATATGACCACCCAGTTAATACAAGATTTTTGTGGCCTGTCGATGACCGGATTAACGGGGTAATGGGTTCCACTGTGCTGCTTTTTCTAGTCTTTTTTTTTTTCATTACTTTTTTAAATTTGCTGAAAATATTATTTTATACATAATGAAGAATCAGTTAAATATGAAACAATCCTAATATCACTTTGTGTTACTCACCAATGTTCTCCTCTTTGAATAAGAGAGTTGTATCAAGACCATCAGCGTCGTCCATACAGAGACTAGTAATTGTTGTCGTGTTAGATCTCAGGGTTTACCTCGAGTTGTAACTGATGCGTTAGCCTGTCATGTAAAGTGAGGTTTCCTCGCATGTTCGTTCTTTTTCAAATTAAAGGTGAATTTCTCTGGAGCGTTTTTCGTTTTATTGGAAGTGTCGTACTTGCTTTTGTGCAATGTAAACGAATCACACATCTCCAGCTGGCCAGACACGTGGTGTGTGGTAAATTCACAGCCGTTTGTTTTGTATACATTGTTCACCTGGAACACCAAACATAGGCGTATAATATTGAACGAGGGTGTATATTGTTTATTAGGGATGTAACAATTATTTAATTGCCAAGTTACTGTATTTAAACTTTGAAACAGTTAAGAATTGTTTAAGATGATCGTTCAAGTTAAGTGCGCCCATATCGTTCGTAAACATATATGTAACACGTTATTAAAACGTAATTTTCAATAAAGACGTCATTACATAATTTCCGTTTCACGTAATCACGGGTGGTTTCTGGTTCATGTGCAAAGATCCGCTCACGAGCTCAACTCTTCAGAGTTCCGTTAACTTTTGAGTGCAAGTGGTTTCCTGGTGCCGCCAACCGTGACACCGAATGTGGTGGACTGGGACGAGGGGGAGGGGAGGCAAGTACAGATTGCCTCAAAGATGATGGACGACTGTTTCAATGTTGACCGCTGTGTCAAACGACAGAGAAAGGGAAACAAACAAACTGTTCACTGTGGTGATTAAGTACAGTATTTTGGAACTGTACTTGGAAGCATTAAGTGTCTGAAAACGAAGTAGCGCGTACTCGTCATTCTTTAAGCGGTCATGTTGTGCGTTGAGCCTGCAAGGAATGTGTATTTTAGTTAGTTTAGAGAAATGATAGTATAGAAAAACTCGATAACTATGTTATACATCTTTGATCATACGCCTGCACTTCATCGTGATTGAAATCCTCCCACATAGAAAAACTGCCCGACTCGTTCGAAGGCTGTGAAGTCATAAGGCTGGTTTTTAATAGCGACGGAGTCGTAGTCGGAGTTGTAAGAGACCTTATGACCTTGTGAAAATCAAAAATCGGAGTCGTGAGCGGAGTCATAAGCTCGACCGAATCGGAGTCGGAAGAATCAGAACGTTTCCATTTCTTCCGATTCTGTTTACGACTCCGTCGCTTATGATCCAGTGAAAATTGGGTTGTCGGAGTCGGAAGCAGAAGCGGAAGAACCAGACAATCGCAGGGCCCGGAATCGAACTTTGACATTGGCTTATTCTTCCGCTTCTGCTTGCGACTCCGACAATGCAGTTTTCACTTGATCATAAAAGACTGAATCATAAGCAGAATCAGTGTTCTTCTTCCGACTCCGACGGTTTCATGTTCACTAAAATCGTATCGCTCAACGCTTCTGATAACGACTCCGACTACGACTCCGTCGCTAGTGAAAACCAGCCTCGGCTCGTAACAGTGATTCCCGGCATAGTGAATCGAAACCAGTCGAACTGTATTTTAATCGAACTCGATCGAACTTTATCCATGGATTGTGTTCGACTGAGTTCGGCAATCGAACCAAATCGAACTCGCACAAAGTTTAAAGATCCGCTCGAGCGAATACGGGAACAATAATGAGCACTGGGATAGCTTAAAAGTAAGCTAAATCTTGCAGCTGTATTTTCTTTTTCACTTGCGGAAATTGTAAAACCTTTGAGAGTAAAAAGAGAAAAGAGAAATACAATTTCACAGATCGTGAGATTGGACCAGTATCGTGTTATGTCGCTATTTTATTTTTCATCGACGAATTCATTAAGTAAAAGCAGCGTAATGTTGGTTATGCCTATTGATTCAGCTATTGTTAAAACATGACTTGCTTGGCTATGTTGCTGCTGTACTTACTTTATTCAATGTAACTTGTGCTGTACAATCTGACGCAAAAACGGTTTACATCAATTGTGAAAATACCGTGAACTGTACTGCATGCTACAGTGTACATGACTTATCTGAGAAAGTTCCAGACACATTTATATTGATTCCCCTCGAGTGAAAAGCTGGCAAACTACATAGACTTTGTATGGGTTTCTATAGCATGAAGCCGTAAAGTCATTCATGACTTTTCTCACGATAACATCACCTTTTAATTTACAGGCAATTTTGGAGGCGGTAAAAACCGGACACCTTTTGAGAGATGCGTTGCATTTGTACATTTTAACATTGAATTTTTTAAAAGAGAATACCAACTTGTGTCATTATTAAAACAACATGTGTTTGCATCTTGTTTGGTCTTTCTTAATCAAATGATTTCGAGGTGTTCAAAAAAGACTGTTAAAAGTAACATTTCAAGGTCTAGTTTTCAGACTGGACGAGTTTTCTTTTAACAAAGAATCCTGTTTTATATAGTGTATTTTGAATTTTCGACTTGGTTTAAATTTTGTATTTTATATGCTTTTAAAAATTATGTAAAATGCCAAGGCGAGAGCGGAAGTGTCAAAAACTCTCCATTAATTAACGAGAAAGATAGAATTTTTATCGCGAGCAATCTCTCTTGAAGGAAAACGAACGAGTTTTCTATTAGGGCAAAGAATTAATAACAAACTTTTATCCGGCAGGTTTTCACTCGGTACACTTGGGAATAGCTGCCTCTTGAACTTATTCAACCTTATTAACTGCAAGCTTTTAAAAATCCACTATTTGTATTAGAAGGAAACAAACACGAAATAAAACACGGAGACAATAAGTAAACGCACGTCACAGAATAGCAAACTTGTCTCGCAAAGTTATACGTTAAGAACAATTCAATACTTTTTCAAGTTCTTTCTGTTAAAAGCAGACGAAAGTGGTCCTTTTATTTTTAAGAATTTCTTCATTGAAAAAGTAATTCAGGTAGAAATTAGGCCAACAATTGGTACTGTTTTATGACTTGTCAATTTTGATAATGAAATCGCTGCCTGCTGCTCTGTTTTGTGTGTTTCGCCGTTGGGGTTTCGGCAAACTACCGGAAAACACGTAAAATTAACTCGATATCCGTAACATAATCACACCTTTGCAGCGTAAACAAGTCATTTTTCATCCTTCAGAGAGAAAACATGTTTTATCTTTGCACAATGAAACCGGACTTAACTACCGTAGCCATTGCAAATTTTTTCAAATAAATTCAGGTCAGGTTTTACGACTGCGTCTGGTGTTATCCTTGTACTCTACCGCAAAAAATCGAAAACATCCGAACTGTTTTTCGCATCTTTAACTCTATATCATAAATGCTGATGTCTTACTAGATTCACTTTTCAACACTACGGGACGATATCAATTTACACCTGCGAACTATAAAGGTTTCTTTTTTATGGTTTCCTGTAATGGACCTTCACTGAGCGAATGAGAAAACACACATGCCTATGTTTGACCATTTTCGCGCGGCAAAAAAGCTGGTGCAATCTTTCATGTTTGTCAAACCACTATGCATTGCATGACCTCAAACGAACCGAGATCCCGCATTTTGCAACGCCGAACGTTCACTGTCAGAGTTTATTTTGTGGTTTAAGTGTTCTGTGCGTGAGCTGATCAGCAAGCCAAAGAAAAGCAAGCTGATTATTTTGCTCATCACCCGTCCGCCCACGAGAAACCACACGGGGAAAATGTCAGTTAGTTACACAAGCTGGTATAAATCAGGTGAAACAACTGCTTGTACTGCTTCGGTTCAGTTTTTATTCCGTGCTCTTGTGGGTTCATTTTTTTCCTTAGACACGACTTTCCGTTGAAGTGCTCTCGTGAATCTCCCGGAAACAGATCATTCAACAAGTCTCCCGGCTTAAGTTGTTTAGTTCTGCTGGTTGGCGACCACCAAAACCAAGGATCCGCGCAGAAGAGCCCGCTATGCTAAAACCTCCTCTAGTAATATTTCTAATCTCTGTACATGTCTGAAGATCTCGAAAGTGAGAAGTTGATCGTGATAGTACGAAAGCGAGAGATTGAATTTGACGAGGCCATCTCGCCGGGCTGCACACCATCTCTTTTGCAGAAAGATCTGAGAGCCCTGGAAAAATCTCGCTTGAGAAACGCGTACAAAATCGGATTCACGAATGCCACTGCAAAACGAATAAAATCAAACGCCATAAGCGCATCATGGGGTAGTGACTTGTACTCCGTCAAAAAGATCAGGAAGCCGGTCACATAGAAAGACACCCAGAAAACTATGAAGATGGTCAACATCAGAGCGAAAATGAACAGAGCACGAGCTTCGGTTGCGATCGGTGCCCGCTGGTTGGCGGTCACTCCGTTACGCGTGTTGTAAAGGCCTCGGATCTCTTTAATTTGCCTGTGGATCACCATGAACATACGTACATAGCTGATAGCCATGAAGACGGCTGGGAGAAAAAAAGTAAACACGATACCGAAGATGTTATAACCCAGCGCGTAGTTTCGCCAGACTTTGTCGCGAGGTTCGAAGAATTTCGTGGGGTCTTCCCACGCGAGTTGAATAAGCGAAATGAAAATCGATAAGAGCCAAAGGCCAGCAATAGCCATAAGCAACCGAGGTCCTGTCACGATGTTGATATACTTCATTGGATACATAACATAGATGTATCTCTCCAATGTCACAACGAGAATGTGGTACATAGTGGAGACTGCTATGAACCTGTAGATAAGAGCCGCGGCGGTACACACTCCTTCCTCCAGGAACGCGTTGCAGGCTATGTTCAGTGGAATCCCCAGTAAGCCAACCATGAGATCGGACACGGCCAGACTGATAAGCAGACTGTTGGTTTTTGTCTGCAGATATTCTCTGTGAAAGAACAGTGAAATGACCAGCAGATTTATGGCGACCACCAACACGCTAAGGACAATCAACAGCCCATCGAACACTGGGTTGAAATACGTGTCAGCTCTGCTATCACCGGGCGCGAATGGAGGTGTAGCCGTTGTGTTTGGGAAGTACGACACGTTGTTCTCCAAACTCGTCGTCATTTTGGCGCGGTGTAAAACAGCGTGCCTTATAACTGCGGTGTCGATTAACACGATTGTGGTCGCAGGTTTGATTCAGTCGAGTTATCTTTAAAGTAGGGCCAGCGATAACTTGCTTCACATCAGCGAATCCGCCGTCTGCAAATCACGATACAGTAGTTACAATGTTTGAAGTTGCCAAAGGCGATGATTTTCACCAAGGAAAATTAGTACAAGCAGAACGTGCCCTCAGCCCTGAAGCTTTAGGTTTTAGGTTGTCTCAGTGTGTTTCACTTATGATATGATTTAAACGGAGGCTCTGTTAGCAGCGTGTAAATGGAAATTGAATTGTTTTTTTGTGTGACACTTGTCCTCGTCTGCAGATGACTAACTGTTCTCAAGGACACAGGAACTTGATCTTCTCAATGACAGAATGCTAAATTCTTTCACGAAGTACTTTTTAAGCATCTGTTGATGGAAAGACTATGCTTTCACCAGTTCAATCTTTTGCGACAGTCTTTGTATCATTGATCGCTGGCTTTTAGCCTGTCGGCTAGATCGCGGCTTCTTCTCTTGTTTAGTGTCGCAATTAAGGGAATTAAAATCGAGATTTTTACTAATGTATCGGTAGACAACGTTATTTGTTGCGCCTCCAACAGAGTTTGGCTTAAAAACGCCTACACCAGGTACTAAAACAAAATAAACACTCTTGGAACCTTCATGATGAACAATAGAGTTACCTTAACTTTCTTCCTCTGATGATTGCGTAGAAAACAAAACCCCACGGCGAGATTAAAGTAAATTTGAAGTGTTTCAGCTAAATGAAGCTCTCTTAGGCGTACATTAGCGAGGTACTTCTCCAAAACAGCTCTCCCTTGCACGTTGGGAGAAAGCATCGAAAGGTGCTGCAATCGGAGAGGAGCAACGAATTTGTCTCGATAAAATTTCAAAGGAGACTCGCGTAGTTTGCTTGTCTAATTGGGAGGTGATTTGGCCTCACAAGGCTGGCAATCTTGCGTCTTCGCTAAAGCGAGCCCTCTTAATATCCTCGACCTGCTCAGTCCTTTTTGTCTGTCTGATCAAACAAAGAAACCGTCTTTTTGCACCAATTGTGTATATTATCGAGTTTCTATATTGTGATGAGTCGGTGAAATGTTTGAAGTACAGCTGTTTGGCAACGAGTTTATAATGATTTCAACAGATAAGAGATTTGATTCTCGCCCATTTCCTTTCTGGCGCTCTCCGGGGTTCGAACTTGCTTCACTAAACTTGCTAATTATCCCTGCTGGACTTGCATTACTTCACCAATGAAAGTGTGAAAAGGGGATTGGCTATCTACAAACGAGTGCTTCTAGTGTAAACAAGCAGCGTGGTCGTGTTTGGTTAGTTTCGACGTATTCTGTCGTGTTGTTTATAATGACCGGAAAGTTGTGCTTATAAAGATGTCTAGTGGCAAACCCTTTTAATGCAGCAGCTTTACCGCGGAAACCATAGCAACAGTGTCAGGTTACTTTCCTGGCGAATGGTTGAGGGACGTAAAGTCCTCAAAATGACACATGCCGCCATATTTTGATCTTTTTGCTTAAGAACATGGTTACCTCCTCGTGTTGTAACAATTTTATTTATTTTGTTTTATTGTTAATTGGTCTCGCGCGTCTGTTTTGGGGAAATGAAACAAAAAGCTTTCATGAATATACTCTTATTTGCATTCGACAAAGTTCAAATTTGCTGTTTTCAGATAGAAGAGAGCACATAATTTTGTGTGAGTTACAATCGAGAGTAAACTACTTAAAAACACTTTTCTCTTCATATTTCCCTCTGTTCCCTGCAAGAGCTGACTTTTTGGGAATTAATTTGTCGGAAACAGTGAAGAGATTGTCAGAATAGTAATATGAATTTTAGAAAGCGCTTGAAAATATCCCCGGAAACACACGCCCCCGTAAAATACACCCTTTTTTACCTCTAACCGGTCTTTTCTATTGGCGAGTATTCAGCAATCGATTTTGAGCGCTTAAAGGCATATGTTATTGTGAGCTATTCAGCTAAAGAGTTACATTACACACGCGAAGCAAAAATTTCAAAGAAAAAATATAATTTTCTGCAATGGAGCAGTTGTAGTACTTTAGTCAAATAATGTGACAGAACACTTGATTAAAATTTACAAAGCTTTTCTGAACTGTCAACGGGAAAGTTAATTTTTATTTTCCTGCCCAGTTTTTCTTGTCACTGAAAGAGGATCCTGTTTGGATCTGCCAGTTTGACTCATCACTTCTATCAAGCAGCATCATGCTACAAATTTCACTCGCGCATTTCAAGAAATTTCTAGATTTTAATCGCGCCGTAAAGATTTTAGTTAGCGTGCATGGAGGGTTTTGTTGTGTTTTGGCGCAATGAACGCAATTGCAATTAGTTTTTTTTTTTTAACTCATTAAGTGAACTTTTATGAATAAGGTTACTTTCAAAGCCTTTAAAACTCCCGAACGGTAATTATTCAAAAACTTCATAATACCTGGTGCATTAGCTGTAAAATATTGTCTTTCTTATCATTCAGTATTGCAAGAGTACTTAAACACAATTTTTGTTCCTTATTTTGTTTCTGTTCCCATGGCTGCATTCAAAGTAGTTCTTTATTTTCAAAATAAAGTAGCGTTGATATAGCTGCCAAAAAACAGAGCGGGCTGAAAAATGACTTACTTCATGTGTTTTAGTGGAGCGGTACGATTAATTGAGCACTGGTAAATGTTCATTAAAATGCAACATTGGAATACAAGTGTGTTCGGAATTAAACACGTTTTTTCTCCTCAGCGAGATAGAGAATTTGAATCCGTTGTGTGCATGAACTGAAAACCGAGAAGTATATCTGAAAAACTTTGGTTTCGAATGACCAGGTTATCTTACTTGCAGTTTTACAATATTTCAACTTCAAAAATTGTTAATACACTTTCATCACATTGCATCCGGGGAGACTATGTTGCTTAGAAATAAAAGAAAAATTGTGATCTTTTTTCGTAATCTGTGTCGGCGTAGGCTAATATATGGCTGATTTAAACTACGAAGCAGTAAATTTCTTTTTTGAGATTATATATAGCTACAATTGAGGTCGGCCGGATTAACCGCAGAATTGCGAGATTCCAGAATATAAAGGAAAACGAATACTGGATAAAAAAAGATTTCCGTGTCATTCCTTAACTGCATGATTAGTGCTAAAATCTGTGTGAAATATGGTGCTCCAACCAAGTAAATCTATTTACTTGAATTTCGCGTTATTTCAGGCTAATCAGTACGCTAAGAAAAATAAATGGAAAAGAACAGCTTCCGATCCAACCGAGGTGTGTAACTGTGAAATAGAAGAAAACCTAATCAGTAGCTTTGACCAAAAATTATCTCTGTTGTTTGACCGAAAATTGTCGTTGTCAGTTTTACCTTTAGCTTTTTAGGTATGCAGGGCCCTCTGAAAACTACATGCGCTCACAGTTAAAATATCTTTGTTATTGACCAACTTTGACTGAAATTTTACACAACAGATCTCAACTGCGTGCTTCTATTCATTTTCAAGGCTAGATTGCTTTTTTTTGTCTGAGAATATCATTCGTCCTCGAATAAGTGAGAAACGTGACATTTTTAGGAATCAGTTTTTAACACTGTTCTGTGGTTCAGAGTCACACTTGTCCTGAACACAGTGTTTTGCTTGTAAAACAAAACCAGTCAGGTTAAAGGGATAATTCCCAAATTCAAACTTTTATCGTTTCTTGCAAGAAATCACACTTGTTTGACTTCCCTAAAATACAGATTAAGGTCTGCTGACATCAGTTGATTAAAATGACTTACTAGATCGAGCAATCAGCTTCAGAATGGCAAATACTGACTCGCTAATCAACCTAAGTTTTACACAGTTCTTAAATCTCATTATTTTGCTTGTGAAGATGTTAATTTCAGAAGCTAAGGGATCTTTTTCGAGTTGAAATGACAGAGACATAGCCGGAATCAATAAATCCGCCTGGATTTTGTTGTTAATTTCCGTCTCTTGTTTGCCAGTATCTCAGGATTTTAACTTGATATGGCGATTAATACCTTGTCTTACGTAAAGACGATTACCTGCCAAATGTATTCTACTGGCGGTTTTATTCAGTTGTCACAGTACCATCTCCAAGCAATAAATTGGTGTATTCGCTCTTGATCTGATTGTATAACACACATTCAGAGTTTCCAATGTTCACAAAACTTACAAGTTTTATGATCTTCTTAACATATGAGGTATAAGCTAGGCGATAACAGCTGGTTATTGTGCCTCTTCCGCCGCACCGGATAGGAGTTCGGTGTAGGCGTATTCGGTTCAAACCATTCATGCACGTGACGAGTAAAATCAATGAAAAAGCAACATTATATTTCACGAGATGGCAAAAGCAAAAAAGAAGTAAAAACTAAGCGTGACGGCTATCGACTTGTGTTTTGATCTAACATAACATAACAATTAAAGAGAAGCAAAAGCTACTCAGAGGATAACAATTTTCTTAGAAAGGAAGGAAAGTTACAGCGGTAATTTCCCAGTTATTACAGTGACTTATCGCAGTCGCACAAAGCACAACAGATTTTTTCAGTAATAATTTTACAACTAATCGATTTTAATAACGAAATAAAAATGTCGACGCGGGTTCTAATACAAAAATAAACGGAGATGAAACGAACTCAGTGAAGAAAATAAATCTGTTAAAATTGGTAGCAGGAATTAAGCCAAGGTTACCGCCTAGAATTGACCTGACAGTGGACCATGTAGCTTTGAAATGTGGAAAGTTATTCACCTCCCGGTTGGTTTTAGTTACGGTGATTTAGTTTTTGAATTTCCATGGGTACGGAAAAATAACAATTACGAAAGAACATTTTCAAAAGAAAGGTTGTGATGTTCTAACCTAATTCCCTCTCTTGCTTCTTCGCCGCGTGAGGTCTGGATAACATATTACTTAGAATACAAGGCTTTTGGCAAAGAGCTTTTTTGCCAGATATGGTGAAGACAAGGAATAAATTGATTTCTCGTGATTGCCAGGTTATCAGTTGAATTTACCGTCCTAAAACACATTATTTCTCTCCTATTTTAATTCTGGAACTGAAAACTAGATTATGTTTCCTTGAATATGAATTTAATCCGTGTTCGTGCTCAGATTTAATTGCTTGCCACAGGCTAGGTAATTAAAAATTTGTATTTGTTTTTGTTTGTAACCAAATAAATTGAAATGTGACAGGAAATACATTGCGTTGACCTTTTTTCTTTTTATTTCTGAACCAGATCACGTCCTCTGACTAAGAGATCAGATAGCGATTCATTCAACAAACATGACAAGACACACGCTATTAAAGGGCTTTTCTAAACCGTCTCTCGAAAAGTCAAATAACTTTTTTCCCAGTTTTGTCGTCCTTGTAACAAACGAGTTAATACGCCGCACAAACCTTTATGGACAGTTTTTTTTTAAGTCTTAAAGCACTAAAAATATTATCATTTTACATTAATGGAATTCTTGTTCATAGCAGCTTAAGATTGACCTCCGGCCATTTTCGACCAGCAGCTTGACGAAATCCATTTAAAATGCTTTAAGAGCAATATGCACTGATTGAAGAGAAATGTACCTTTCAAGTCAGAACAAGGTAGGAAGCATTGGCTTTGTTCTAACCTGAAGCTCTAAATATATCAAATCCGCGGTCTGTGGAAAGCTGAGGAACAATTTCGAGAATCGATATACATCACTGTTCAACTTCGTGCATCGCGTGCTGTTTTCTCAGTTTCAAAAATGGAGATTTGCGTTAGATTAGGTCAGGTCATTCGAAGCACGCAAGGAACAGTAAATATCCAAAAAACATCATGCTTGATCCATTAGTTGCAATTTGTGTGAAGGCAGTTTTTGATCGTTATTTTCTGGCATTTTTACGTTTGGAGATTGCTTTTACTTTAAACAGTACACATTATTCTTTTAACGTAAACTAAATAAATATTGTCAAAAAGAAGCACAACCGAGAAATGACTTCCTGCGGACGTCAGCACGTCAATAAATGCAAAATCGAAAAGTTTGCAATTAAATTTAAATTTCCTGTGAGCAATTACAAGGCTGGAGCGAGTTCCAGGTGGCGCGCGCGCGGAAAATGCGTGTCGAGAACTCGAGCCTAAACAACAGTAAGATCCTCGCGCACACTCCTCACACCCCATACATCCGAATAAACTGTTAGCTATTTGCGGTTTTCAAGCCGCAAGTTTCTTCTACTTAGAACATCTATAGCGAAATATCAAAAATCATCACACAATGCGCCAGGCTCTGTTTCTTTTCAGGTAAAATAAAAAAAATCAATTTCCATAACGATGTTTTTTTTTTGCTAGAATTGAGACAACTCATTTCCTTTTCTTGATTTCTGTTAATATTGAATTCGATAAAAATCATTTGTAGACCATAGCAACCAACCATCGGGATCATCTTACTTCGCAGGCCGTGTTGTTCCGTTGTTTTACAACGAAAATTAAAATGAGTTGTGCCAGCTTGTGAAAAGATGGAACGACCGGGGGGAGCCTGAGTAGGTACAGCTAAACAACGTCAGAGCTTTAAAAGATAACCCAGACAAGATTGAATTTATTTGATTCACGAGACGAGCTCCAAGTTTCTACGCTTTACAATAGTGAATACAATAAATTGAAGTTGAATCTCAACTAAAGGGTCACCTCTCCACAACGCCATTAGCGTCCCACGCAGACGTTCTTAGGCTTGTCACGCGGAGGAACGCGTGACAAGCCTAAGAACGTCTGCGTAGGAGGCTACAACGTCAAGGATGTTTCGTGCCGACTATGCACTGGTCTATACCCTTCATGGCTATTAAAACCTTCCCACAATGGCTACTACTATTTATTATTTATTTATTTATTTATTATTTACCTCTCGTCAATGGCCAGTTAATGCTACGCTGGGATGGCCGTTCAATGTACCTTAGAGGCATGAACATGTCTTGCTGTCTTTCACTTCGCGATTCAACAACCCAGAGCGTTTTACTAGTGATAGTTTTGATTTAATTTCGTGATAAGGATAGGCCGATACCGATACTAAATATTTGATACCGGCGATACCAAGGTTGAATCGAAAAAAAATCGATGCCAGCGAGAAGTATCGATGCTTTCGTACTGCGTTCTTCTGGTCATCACCAAAAGCAAAGAGCACAGTCGTGTGCAGTGGACCATGATCTCCTTAATAAACTGAAAACTTTGACTTGTTTATCTGTTTTGTTTATTCCACAAGAAAGTACTGAACAATAACCACCATTTACTGCGTGAAACAACCTTGTACTTTGTCAACCAGATCACGTGACTTACCAGTTAACTCAATGACGTCACAGTATCGATATCAATATCGAAGAAAGAATTCAGTATCGTAATCAGTATCGTAGTCGATTTTAAAAAACGGTATCAACCATCAGCCCATCCTTATTTTGTGAGGAATCGTGTTCTTCTCTGTCAATTTGGTTTATCAACACTGAGTGATAATGTGCATTGGCGCACCGAAAAGAGATTCGAAAGCTTACGTTTCGAGCGCTAGCCCTTCTCCGTGGATTCGTTTCCGTGACGAAGGTCTAGCGGCTCGAAACGTCCCAGCTTTTCGAATCTCTTTTACGGTGGCCAATTCAACATTATCAACTCAGTTGATAAAAACCAATTGACTAAGAGAGAACACGATTCCTCAAATAATAAGGATGGGCTGATGGTTGATACCGTTTTTTAAAATCGACTACGATACTGATTACGATACTGAATTCTTTCTTCGATATTGATATCGATACTGTGACGTCATTGAGTTAACTGGTAAGTCACGTGATCTGGTTGACAAAGTACAAGGTTGTTTCACGCAGTAAATGGTGGTTATTGTTCAGTACTTTCTTGTGGAATAAACAAAACAGATAAACAAGTCAAAGTTTTCAGTTTATTAAGGAGATCATGGTCCACTGCACACGACTGTGCTCTTTGCTTTTGGTGATGACCAGAAGAACGCAGTACGAAAGCATCGATACTTCTCGCTGGCATCGATTTTTTTTCGATTCAACCTTGGTATCGCCGGTATCAAATATTTAGTATCGGTATCGGCCTATCCTTATCACGAAATTAAATCAAAACTATCACTAGTAAAACGCTCTGGGTTGTTGAATCGCGAAGTGAAAGACAGCAAGACATGTTCATGCCTCTAAGGTACATTGAACGGCCATCCCAGCGTAGCATTAACTGGCCATTGACGAGAGGTAAATAAATAAATAAATAAATAAATAAATAAATAGTAGTAGCCATTGTGGGAAGGTTTTAATAGCCATGAAGGGTATAGACCAGTGCATAGTCGGCACGAAACATCCTTGACGTTGTAGCCTCCTACGCAGACGTTCTTAGGCTTGTCACGCGTTCCTCCGCGTGACAAGCCTAAGAACGTCTGCGTGGGACGCTAATGGCGTTGTGGAGAGGTGACCCTTTAGTTGAGATTCAACTTCAATTTATTGTATTCACTATTGTAAAGCGTAGAAACTTGGAGCTCGTCTCGTGAATCAAATAAATTCAATCTTGTCTGGGTTATCTTTTAAAGCTCTGACGTTGTTTAGCTGTACCTACTCAGGCTCCCCCCGGTCGTTCCATCTTTTCACAAGCTGGCACAACTCATTTTAATTTTCGTTGTAAAACAACGGAACAACACGGCCTGCGAAGTAAGATGATCCCGATGGTTGGTTGCTATGGTCTACAAATGATTTTTATCGAATTCAATATTAAACAGAAATCAAGAAAAGGAAATGAGTTGTCTCAATTCTAGCAAAAAAAAAACATCGTTATGGAAATTGATTTTTTTTATTTTACCTGAAAAGAAACAGAGCCTGGCGCATTGTGTGATGATTTTTGATATTTCGCTATAGATGTTCTAAGTAGAAGAAACTTGCGGCTTGAAAACGCAAATAGCTAACAGTTTATTCGGATGTATGGGGTGTAGAGGAGTGTGCGCGAGGATCTTACTGTTGTATTAGGCTCGAGTTCTCGACACGCATTTTCCGCGCGCGCGCCACCTGGAACTCGCTCCAGCCTTGTAATTGCTCACAGGAAATTTAAATTTAATTGCAAACTTTTCGATTTTGCATTTATTGACGTGCTGACGTCCGCAGGAAGTCATTTCTCGGTTGTGCTTCTTTTTGACAATATTTATTTAGTTTACGTTAAAAGAATAATGTGTACTGTTTAAAGTAAAAGCAATCTCCAAACGTAAAAATGCCAGAAAATAACGATCAAAAACTGCCTTCACACAAATTGCAACTAATGGATCAAGCATGATGTTTTTTGGATATTTACTGTTCCTTGCGTGCTTCGAATGACCTGACCTAATCTAACGCAAATCTCCATTTTTGAAACTGAGAAAACAGCACGCGATGCACGAAGTTGAACAGTGATGTATACGATTCTCGAAATTGTTCCTCAGCTTTCCACAGACCGCGGATTTGATATATTTAGAGCTTCAGGTTAGAACAAAGCCAATGCTTCCTACCTTGTTCTGACTTGAAAGGTACATTTCTCTTCAATCAGTGCATATTGCTCTTAAAGCATTTTAAATGGATTTCGTCAAGCTGCTGGTCGAAAATGGCCGGAGGTCAATCTTAAGCTGCTATGAACAAGAATTCCATTAATGCAAAATGATAATATTTTTAGTGCTTTAAGACTTAAAAAAAAACTGTCCATAAAGGTTTGTGCGGCGTATTAACTCGTTTGTTACAAGGACGACAAAACTGGGAAAAAAGTTATTTGACTTTTCGAGAGACGGTTTAGAAAAGCCCTTTAATAGCGTGTGTCTTGTCATGTTTGTTGAATGAATCGCTATCTGATCTCTTAGTCAGAGGACGTGATCTGGTTCAGAAATAAAAAGAAAAAAGGTCAACGCAATGTATTTCCTGTCACATTTCAATTTATTTGGTTACAAACAAAAACAAATACAAATTTTTAATTACCTAGCCTGTGGCAAGCAATTAAATCTGAGCACGAACACGGATTAAATTCATATTCAAGGAAACATAATCTAGTTTTCAGTTCCAGAATTAAAATAGGAGAGAAATAATGTGTTTTAGGACGGTAAATTCAACTGATAACCTGGCAATCACGAGAAATCAATTTATTCCTTGTCTTCACCATATCTGGCAAAAAAGCTCTTTGCCAAAAGCCTTGTATTCTAAGTAATATGTTATCCAGACCTCACGCGGCGAAGAAGCAAGAGAGGGAATTAGGTTAGAACATCACAACCTTTCTTTTGAAAATGTTCTTTCGTAATTGTTATTTTTCCGTACCCATGGAAATTCAAAAACTAAATCACCGTAACTAAAACCAACCGGGAGGTGAATAACTTTCCACATTTCAAAGCTACATGGTCCACTGTCAGGTCAATTCTAGGCGGTAACCTTGGCTTAATTCCTGCTACCAATTTTAACAGATTTATTTTCTTCACTGAGTTCGTTTCATCTCCGTTTATTTTTGTATTAGAACCCGCGTCGACATTTTTATTTCGTTATTAAAATCGATTAGTTGTAAAATTATTACTGAAAAAATCTGTTGTGCTTTGTGCGACTGCGATAAGTCACTGTAATAACTGGGAAATTACCGCTGTAACTTTCCTTCCTTTCTAAGAAAATTGTTATCCTCTGAGTAGCTTTTGCTTCTCTTTAATTGTTATGTTATGTTAGATCAAAACACAAGTCGATAGCCGTCACGCTTAGTTTTTACTTCTTTTTTGCTTTGCCATCTCGTGAAATATAATGTTGCTTTTTCATTGATTTTACTCGTCACGTGCATGAATGGTTTGAACCGAATACGCCTACACCGAACTCCTATCCGGTGCGGCGGAAGAGGCACAATAACCAGCTGTTATCGCCTAGCTTATACCTCATATGTTAAGAAGATCATAAAACTTGTAAGTTTTGTGAACATTGGAAACTCTGAATGTGTGTTATACAATCAGATCAAGAGCGAATACACCAATTTATTGCTTGGAGATGGTACTGTGACAACTGAATAAAACCGCCAGTAGAATACATTTGGCAGGTAATCGTCTTTACGTAAGACAAGGTATTAATCGCCATATCAAGTTAAAATCCTGAGATACTGGCAAACAAGAGACGGAAATTAACAACAAAATCCAGGCGGATTTATTGATTCCGGCTATGTCTCTGTCATTTCAACTCGAAAAAGATCCCTTAGCTTCTGAAATTAACATCTTCACAAGCAAAATAATGAGATTTAAGAACTGTGTAAAACTTAGGTTGATTAGCGAGTCAGTATTTGCCATTCTGAAGCTGATTGCTCGATCTAGTAAGTCATTTTAATCAACTGATGTCAGCAGACCTTAATCTGTATTTTAGGGAAGTCAAACAAGTGTGATTTCTTGCAAGAAACGATAAAAGTTTGAATTTGGGAATTATCCCTTTAACCTGACTGGTTTTGTTTTACAAGCAAAACACTGTGTTCAGGACAAGTGTGACTCTGAACCACAGAACAGTGTTAAAAACTGATTCCTAAAAATGTCACGTTTCTCACTTATTCGAGGACGAATGATATTCTCAGACAAAAAAAAGCAATCTAGCCTTGAAAATGAATAGAAGCACGCAGTTGAGATCTGTTGTGTAAAATTTCAGTCAAAGTTGGTCAATAACAAAGATATTTTAACTGTGAGCGCATGTAGTTTTCAGAGGGCCCTGCATACCTAAAAAGCTAAAGGTAAAACTGACAACGACAATTTTCGGTCAAACAACAGAGATAATTTTTGGTCAAAGCTACTGATTAGGTTTTCTTCTATTTCACAGTTACACACCTCGGTTGGATCGGAAGCTGTTCTTTTCCATTTATTTTTCTTAGCGTACTGATTAGCCTGAAATAACGCGAAATTCAAGTAAATAGATTTACTTGGTTGGAGCACCATATTTCACACAGATTTTAGCACTAATCATGCAGTTAAGGAATGACACGGAAATCTTTTTTTATCCAGTATTCGTTTTCCTTTATATTCTGGAATCTCGCAATTCTGCGGTTAATCCGGCCGACCTCAATTGTAGCTATATATAATCTCAAAAAAGAAATTTACTGCTTCGTAGTTTAAATCAGCCATATATTAGCCTACGCCGACACAGATTACGAAAAAAGATCACAATTTTTCTTTTATTTCTAAGCAACATAGTCTCCCCGGATGCAATGTGATGAAAGTGTATTAACAATTTTTGAAGTTGAAATATTGTAAAACTGCAAGTAAGATAACCTGGTCATTCGAAACCAAAGTTTTTCAGATATACTTCTCGGTTTTCAGTTCATGCACACAACGGATTCAAATTCTCTATCTCGCTGAGGAGAAAAAACGTGTTTAATTCCGAACACACTTGTATTCCAATGTTGCATTTTAATGAACATTTACCAGTGCTCAATTAATCGTACCGCTCCACTAAAACACATGAAGTAAGTCATTTTTCAGCCCGCTCTGTTTTTTGGCAGCTATATCAACGCTACTTTATTTTGAAAATAAAGAACTACTTTGAATGCAGCCATGGGAACAGAAACAAAATAAGGAACAAAAATTGTGTTTAAGTACTCTTGCAATACTGAATGATAAGAAAGACAATATTTTACAGCTAATGCACCAGGTATTATGAAGTTTTTGAATAATTACCGTTCGGGAGTTTTAAAGGCTTTGAAAGTAACCTTATTCATAAAAGTTCACTTAATGAGTTAAAAAAAAAAAACTAATTGCAATTGCGTTCATTGCGCCAAAACACAACAAAACCCTCCATGCACGCTAACTAAAATCTTTACGGCGCGATTAAAATCTAGAAATTTCTTGAAATGCGCGAGTGAAATTTGTAGCATGATGCTGCTTGATAGAAGTGATGAGTCAAACTGGCAGATCCAAACAGGATCCTCTTTCAGTGACAAGAAAAACTGGGCAGGAAAATAAAAATTAACTTTCCCGTTGACAGTTCAGAAAAGCTTTGTAAATTTTAATCAAGTGTTCTGTCACATTATTTGACTAAAGTACTACAACTGCTCCATTGCAGAAAATTATATTTTTTCTTTGAAATTTTTGCTTCGCGTGTGTAATGTAACTCTTTAGCTGAATAGCTCACAATAACATATGCCTTTAAGCGCTCAAAATCGATTGCTGAATACTCGCCAATAGAAAAGACCGGTTAGAGGTAAAAAAGGGTGTATTTTACGGGGGCGTGTGTTTCCGGGGATATTTTCAAGCGCTTTCTAAAATTCATATTACTATTCTGACAATCTCTTCACTGTTTCCGACAAATTAATTCCCAAAAAGTCAGCTCTTGCAGGGAACAGAGGGAAATATGAAGAGAAAAGTGTTTTTAAGTAGTTTACTCTCGATTGTAACTCACACAAAATTATGTGCTCTCTTCTATCTGAAAACAGCAAATTTGAACTTTGTCGAATGCAAATAAGAGTATATTCATGAAAGCTTTTTGTTTCATTTCCCCAAAACAGACGCGCGAGACCAATTAACAATAAAACAAAATAAATAAAATTGTTACAACACGAGGAGGTAACCATGTTCTTAAGCAAAAAGATCAAAATATGGCGGCATGTGTCATTTTGAGGACTTTACGTCCCTCAACCATTCGCCAGGAAAGTAACCTGACACTGTTGCTATGGTTTCCGCGGTAAAGCTGCTGCATTAAAAGGGTTTGCCACTAGACATCTTTATAAGCACAACTTTCCGGTCATTATAAACAACACGACAGAATACGTCGAAACTAACCAAACACGACCACGCTGCTTGTTTACACTAGAAGCACTCGTTTGTAGATAGCCAATCCCCTTTTCACACTTTCATTGGTGAAGTAATGCAAGTCCAGCAGGGATAATTAGCAAGTTTAGTGAAGCAAGTTCGAACCCCGGAGAGCGCCAGAAAGGAAATGGGCGAGAATCAAATCTCTTATCTGTTGAAATCATTATAAACTCGTTGCCAAACAGCTGTACTTCAAACATTTCACCGACTCATCACAATATAGAAACTCGATAATATACACAATTGGTGCAAAAAGACGGTTTCTTTGTTTGATCAGACAGACAAAAAGGACTGAGCAGGTCGAGGATATTAAGAGGGCTCGCTTTAGCGAAGACGCAAGATTGCCAGCCTTGTGAGGCCAAATCACCTCCCAATTAGACAAGCAAACTACGCGAGTCTCCTTTGAAATTTTATCGAGACAAATTCGTTGCTCCTCTCCGATTGCAGCACCTTTCGATGCTTTCTCCCAACGTGCAAGGGAGAGCTGTTTTGGAGAAGTACCTCGCTAATGTACGCCTAAGAGAGCTTCATTTAGCTGAAACACTTCAAATTTACTTTAATCTCGCCGTGGGGTTTTGTTTTCTACGCAATCATCAGAGGAAGAAAGTTAAGGTAACTCTATTGTTCATCATGAAGGTTCCAAGAGTGTTTATTTTGTTTTAGTACCTGGTGTAGGCGTTTTTAAGCCAAACTCTGTTGGAGGCGCAACAAATAACGTTGTCTACCGATACATTAGTAAAAATCTCGATTTTAATTCCCTTAATTGCGACACTAAACAAGAGAAGAAGCCGCGATCTAGCCGACAGGCTAAAAGCCAGCGATCAATGATACAAAGACTGTCGCAAAAGATTGAACTGGTGAAAGCATAGTCTTTCCATCAACAGATGCTTAAAAAGTACTTCGTGAAAGAATTTAGCATTCTGTCATTGAGAAGATCAAGTTCCTGTGTCCTTGAGAACAGTTAGTCATCTGCAGACGAGGACAAGTGTCACACAAAAAAACAATTCAATTTCCATTTACACGCTGCTAACAGAGCCTCCGTTTAAATCATATCATAAGTGAAACACACTGAGACAACCTAAAACCTAAAGCTTCAGGGCTGAGGGCACGTTCTGCTTGTACTAATTTTCCTTGGTGAAAATCATCGCCTTTGGCAACTTCAAACATTGTAACTACTGTATCGTGATTTGCAGACGGCGGATTCGCTGATGTGAAGCAAGTTATCGCTGGCCCTACTTTAAAGATAACTCGACTGAATCAAACCTGCGACCACAATCGTGTTAATCGACACCGCAGTTATAAGGCACGCTGTTTTACACCGCGCCAAAATGACGACGAGTTTGGAGAACAACGTGTCGTACTTCCCAAACACAACGGCTACACCTCCATTCGCGCCCGGTGATAGCAGAGCTGACACGTATTTCAACCCAGTGTTCGATGGGCTGTTGATTGTCCTTAGCGTGTTGGTGGTCGCCATAAATCTGCTGGTCATTTCACTGTTCTTTCACAGAGAATATCTGCAGACAAAAACCAACAGTCTGCTTATCAGTCTGGCCGTGTCCGATCTCATGGTTGGCTTACTGGGGATTCCACTGAACATAGCCTGCAACGCGTTCCTGGAGGAAGGAGTGTGTACCGCCGCGGCTCTTATCTACAGGTTCATAGCAGTCTCCACTATGTACCACATTCTCGTTGTGACATTGGAGAGATACATCTATGTTATGTATCCAATGAAGTATATCAACATCGTGACAGGACCTCGGTTGCTTATGGCTATTGCTGGCCTTTGGCTCTTATCGATTTTCATTTCGCTTATTCAACTCGCGTGGGAAGACCCCACGAAATTCTTCGAACCTCGCGACAAAGTCTGGCGAAACTACGCGCTGGGTTATAACATCTTCGGTATCGTGTTTACTTTTTTTCTCCCAGCCGTCTTCATGGCTATCAGCTATGTACGTATGTTCATGGTGATCCACAGGCAAATTAAAGAGATCCGAGGCCTTTACAACACGCGTAACGGAGTGACCGCCAACCAGCGGGCACCGATCGCAACCGAAGCTCGTGCTCTGTTCATTTTCGCTCTGATGTTGACCATCTTCATAGTTTTCTGGGTGTCTTTCTATGTGACCGGCTTCCTGATCTTTTTGACGGAGTACAAGTCACTACCCCATGATGCGCTTATGGCGTTTGATTTTATTCGTTTTGCAGTGGCATTCGTGAATCCGATTTTGTACGCGTTTCTCAAGCGAGATTTTTCCAGGGCTCTCAGATCTTTCTGCAAAAGAGATGGTGTGCAGCCCGGCGAGATGGCCTCGTCAAATTCAATCTCTCGCTTTCGTACTATCACGATCAACTTCTCACTTTCGAGATCTTCAGACATGTACAGAGATTAGAAATATTACTAGAGGAGGTTTTAGCATAGCGGGCTCTTCTGCGCGGATCCTTGGTTTTGGTGGTCGCCAACCAGCAGAACTAAACAACTTAAGCCGGGAGACTTGTTGAATGATCTGTTTCCGGGAGATTCACGAGAGCACTTCAACGGAAAGTCGTGTCTAAGGAAAAAAATGAACCCACAAGAGCACGGAATAAAAACTGAACCGAAGCAGTACAAGCAGTTGTTTCACCTGATTTATACCAGCTTGTGTAACTAACTGACATTTTCCCCGTGTGGTTTCTCGTGGGCGGACGGGTGATGAGCAAAATAATCAGCTTGCTTTTCTTTGGCTTGCTGATCAGCTCACGCACAGAACACTTAAACCACAAAATAAACTCTGACAGTGAACGTTCGGCGTTGCAAAATGCGGGATCTCGGTTCGTTTGAGGTCATGCAATGCATAGTGGTTTGACAAACATGAAAGATTGCACCAGCTTTTTTGCCGCGCGAAAATGGTCAAACATAGGCATGTGTGTTTTCTCATTCGCTCAGTGAAGGTCCATTACAGGAAACCATAAAAAAGAAACCTTTATAGTTCGCAGGTGTAAATTGATATCGTCCCGTAGTGTTGAAAAGTGAATCTAGTAAGACATCAGCATTTATGATATAGAGTTAAAGATGCGAAAAACAGTTCGGATGTTTTCGATTTTTTGCGGTAGAGTACAAGGATAACACCAGACGCAGTCGTAAAACCTGACCTGAATTTATTTGAAAAAATTTGCAATGGCTACGGTAGTTAAGTCCGGTTTCATTGTGCAAAGATAAAACATGTTTTCTCTCTGAAGGATGAAAAATGACTTGTTTACGCTGCAAAGGTGTGATTATGTTACGGATATCGAGTTAATTTTACGTGTTTTCCGGTAGTTTGCCGAAACCCCAACGGCGAAACACACAAAACAGAGCAGCAGGCAGCGATTTCATTATCAAAATTGACAAGTCATAAAACAGTACCAATTGTTGGCCTAATTTCTACCTGAATTACTTTTTCAATGAAGAAATTCTTAAAAATAAAAGGACCACTTTCGTCTGCTTTTAACAGAAAGAACTTGAAAAAGTATTGAATTGTTCTTAACGTATAACTTTGCGAGACAAGTTTGCTATTCTGTGACGTGCGTTTACTTATTGTCTCCGTGTTTTATTTCGTGTTTGTTTCCTTCTAATACAAATAGTGGATTTTTAAAAGCTTGCAGTTAATAAGGTTGAATAAGTTCAAGAGGCAGCTATTCCCAAGTGTACCGAGTGAAAACCTGCCGGATAAAAGTTTGTTATTAATTCTTTGCCCTAATAGAAAACTCGTTCGTTTTCCTTCAAGAGAGATTGCTCGCGATAAAAATTCTATCTTTCTCGTTAATTAATGGAGAGTTTTTGACACTTCCGCTCTCGCCTTGGCATTTTACATAATTTTTAAAAGCATATAAAATACAAAATTTAAACCAAGTCGAAAATTCAAAATACACTATATAAAACAGGATTCTTTGTTAAAAGAAAACTCGTCCAGTCTGAAAACTAGACCTTGAAATGTTACTTTTAACAGTCTTTTTTGAACACCTCGAAATCATTTGATTAAGAAAGACCAAACAAGATGCAAACACATGTTGTTTTAATAATGACACAAGTTGGTATTCTCTTTTAAAAAATTCAATGTTAAAATGTACAAATGCAACGCATCTCTCAAAAGGTGTCCGGTTTTTACCGCCTCCAAAATTGCCTGTAAATTAAAAGGTGATGTTATCGTGAGAAAAGTCATGAATGACTTTACGGCTTCATGCTATAGAAACCCATACAAAGTCTATGTAGTTTGCCAGCTTTTCACTCGAGGGGAATCAATATAAATGTGTCTGGAACTTTCTCAGATAAGTCATGTACACTGTAGCATGCAGTACAGTTCACGGTATTTTCACAATTGATGTAAACCGTTTTTGCGTCAGATTGTACAGCACAAGTTACATTGAATAAAGTAAGTACAGCAGCAACATAGCCAAGCAAGTCATGTTTTAACAATAGCTGAATCAATAGGCATAACCAACATTACGCTGCTTTTACTTAATGAATTCGTCGATGAAAAATAAAATAGCGACATAACACGATACTGGTCCAATCTCACGATCTGTGAAATTGTATTTCTCTTTTCTCTTTTTACTCTCAAAGGTTTTACAATTTCCGCAAGTGAAAAAGAAAATACAGCTGCAAGATTTAGCTTACTTTTAAGCTATCCCAGTGCTCATTATTGTTCCCGTATTCGCTCGAGCGGATCTTTAAACTTTGTGCGAGTTCGATTTGGTTCGATTGCCGAACTCAGTCGAACACAATCCATGGATAAAGTTCGATCGAGTTCGATTAAAATACAGTTCGACTGGTTTCGATTCACTATGCCGGGAATCACTGTTACGAGCCGAGGCTGGTTTTCACTAGCGACGGAGTCGTAGTCGGAGTCGTTATCAGAAGCGTTGAGCGATACGATTTTAGTGAACATGAAACCGTCGGAGTCGGAAGAAGAACACTGATTCTGCTTATGATTCAGTCTTTTATGATCAAGTGAAAACTGCATTGTCGGAGTCGCAAGCAGAAGCGGAAGAATAAGCCAATGTCAAAGTTCGATTCCGGGCCCTGCGATTGTCTGGTTCTTCCGCTTCTGCTTCCGACTCCGACAACCCAATTTTCACTGGATCATAAGCGACGGAGTCGTAAACAGAATCGGAAGAAATGGAAACGTTCTGATTCTTCCGACTCCGATTCGGTCGAGCTTATGACTCCGCTCACGACTCCGATTTTTGATTTTCACAAGGTCATAAGGTCTCTTACAACTCCGACTACGACTCCGTCGCTATTAAAAACCAGCCTTATGACTTCACAGCCTTCGAACGAGTCGGGCAGTTTTTCTATGTGGGAGGATTTCAATCACGATGAAGTGCAGGCGTATGATCAAAGATGTATAACATAGTTATCGAGTTTTTCTATACTATCATTTCTCTAAACTAACTAAAATACACATTCCTTGCAGGCTCAACGCACAACATGACCGCTTAAAGAATGACGAGTACGCGCTACTTCGTTTTCAGACACTTAATGCTTCCAAGTACAGTTCCAAAATACTGTACTTAATCACCACAGTGAACAGTTTGTTTGTTTCCCTTTCTCTGTCGTTTGACACAGCGGTCAACATTGAAACAGTCGTCCATCATCTTTGAGGCAATCTGTACTTGCCTCCCCTCCCCCTCGTCCCAGTCCACCACATTCGGTGTCACGGTTGGCGGCACCAGGAAACCACTTGCACTCAAAAGTTAACGGAACTCTGAAGAGTTGAGCTCGTGAGCGGATCTTTGCACATGAACCAGAAACCACCCGTGATTACGTGAAACGGAAATTATGTAATGACGTCTTTATTGAAAATTACGTTTTAATAACGTGTTACATATATGTTTACGAACGATATGGGCGCACTTAACTTGAACGATCATCTTAAACAATTCTTAACTGTTTCAAAGTTTAAATACAGTAACTTGGCAATTAAATAATTGTTACATCCCTAATAAACAATATACACCCTCGTTCAATATTATACGCCTATGTTTGGTGTTCCAGGTGAACAATGTATACAAAACAAACGGCTGTGAATTTACCACACACCACGTGTCTGGCCAGCTGGAGATGTGTGATTCGTTTACATTGCACAAAAGCAAGTACGACACTTCCAATAAAACGAAAAACGCTCCAGAGAAATTCACCTTTAATTTGAAAAAGAACGAACATGCGAGGAAACCTCACTTTACATGACAGGCTAACGCATCAGTTACAACTCGAGGTAAACCCTGAGATCTAACACGACAACAATTACTAGTCTCTGTATGGACGACGCTGATGGTCTTGATACAACTCTCTTATTCAAAGAGGAGAACATTGGTGAGTAACACAAAGTGATATTAGGATTGTTTCATATTTAACTGATTCTTCATTATGTATAAAATAATATTTTCAGCAAATTTAAAAAAGTAATGAAAAAAAAAAAGACTAGAAAAAGCAGCACAGTGGAACCCATTACCCCGTTAATCCGGTCATCGACAGGCCACAAAAATCTTGTATTAACTGGGTGGTCATATTAAAGGGGTTCTTTAAATAAGACAATAACTGACTGAGCTTTGCTCGGGGCCACACACAACGTAGCCGTAATGGCGAACTAGGGGACAGGGTTAACCGGGTGGACCCTGGTAACGCAGGGTTTTACTGTAATTCGATCTCAATTTTAGCTATTTAGCAAAAAAAAAAAGACAGTCAATAAATGGTATATTTGCATGCATTTCATCTCAGCCTGATATTGGCATCCATCACTGATGCTGTAACCAACATAACACTTGTCACTATCCCCGTTTCTCGCCAGATCAGCGCCATATCAATTGTGATCGTCTTATGACGTCATCACATTCTTGTCGTCATGAGCAAGGGACCCTCTTGGCACTCCTGTTCTTCGTCAATTAGTCGTCCTGATTTCGGAGCCTCGCCATTCTCTTTAGTTTCTTCGCTCTCAGCCTGTAACACAAAGAAAAGGAACATGCTGAGTTATTGAAATCGTATTTCTCATCACATGATCAAGGTTAAACAGGCAGTGCTGAGAAATAAGAAAATTATCATTACATACGTGTAGTCTCAAAAGTACAATCAAATGACTTCATGTCATGGCTCACCTTGTTAAGCTCTTGTTGTTCGTCCTGTTTTCCTTCAGAACTTTTCCTCCCGCAACGTGGTAAACAGTAATCAATTCTGAACAGCAGACGCGAGTCTATATTGTCAGTCTCATGATCACCTTCAACATAGACGCCACTGTCAAACACTTACAACAGAGATTCTATACTGTCAAACGCTTACAGCGGAGATCTGATTAAACAACTGCTAAACACTTACATATTAAGATTTTGTTCGTGTTCTCAATTAGTATCAAGTGTAATAATTAACCCTGATGATGGCAAACAGCCGAAAACGTTTGGTTCAAACATTTTAATTTTTAACCATTTCTTAACCTTTAGCCTTTATATAGAATATAAAGCTCTTATATTGTTATAATAGTTGCTTTTTAGATTTTTTTACCTGTATGTTAATGTATCCACTTTAAGATTTTATTAACGTCCCTAATTACCTTATGAAAACCTAAATACCATTACTACTACTACGACAACCGCTTCCGCTTCTCCCACCTCTACCGCTACCCCTACCGCTACTTCTACTGTACCGCTACTGCTACCCCTGCCGCTACCCCTCCCGCTACCCCTACCGCTACCACTACTGCTACCCCTACCCTTGCCGCTGCCACTACAACCCTAACCGCTACCCCTACCGCTACCCATACCACTACCCCTACCGCTACTGCTACCCCTACCGCTACCCTTACCGCTACCCATACCGCTAACCCTACCGCTACCCTTACCGCTACCCATACCGCTAACGTTACTCCTACTGCTACCGCTACTCCTACCCCTACTGCTTCCGCTACCGCTACTACTAACGCTACCGCTACTGCTACTGCTACTGCTATCGTTATCGTTAGCGCTATCGTTATCATTATCATTATTATTGTTATTATTATATTACTATAAACAACTTACTATGCTTCAATTAAAAGTAAGAATTGTTTTAAGTGACATACCACGCCATAAAACGCTAACAAGGAGTCCTGTGATATACGTTACTGCAAAGCACACAGCGCTGTACCATAACCAGGATATTATGTACAATACAAGACCTTCATACTCCCCTGGTGGCGGAGCACTGGTGAACAGAACAAAACAAAATAAGTATGATCCTCTCATGTTAACCGAGCGCGAGGGCATTACTGGGGAATATGGGCCCGAGTTCGTGGCGGTACAGATCGAGCATAACGGGGTCGGTACAAAAATATCTTTGACTAAGCGTCAATATTCCCCAGTGCGTCTTGAGCAAGGGGTTAAAAGGATGATTATTGTCATGGCATTTGGGCCAAGCTCGTTTATTTGAATTTGCCGGCTTTTTTGAAAACAAAAAAATAGGTGGCTCAGTCCGTGAGGTAAATTGATCCTGACTAAAACTGGATGAACCAATTTCTGTCTAGGATAAAGTCATGAGAGTCGTTTATTGCAAACATTTCTGACAAAGCGTGATAGACCAATTTCGCCAGATCTATTAAAATATTGAGTATATAACGAGTATAACATTGGCTGTGCACGTACGTTATGAATCTTTGAATATTTCTTTACCGTCCTCTGGAAACTACAACGTGGACAGAGCTCTGCATATAGTAGAGAACGCGAACCACGGCGGATAATCTTTCCTATTTCCTTTTCTGGTTGAATGCTGGCATTTCCTTTTTTCCTTGAGTAACTTCTGAGACCGATACGCTGTGCAATGAATGCATCAAGGTATTTGTGAAATTCAAAGGTAAAACATATATTAATTTTTTTTGCTAGGTGTTATCTCGGGGTCCTAAAATTATATACTCTACGGAGAAATTAGGTGTTACTGTACAAAAATGTAAATGTACCTTGTTGAATTAAGTGTGCTGTTAATGGACATAACTTCAACTTTACAGCCCTCAGTGGTGACAGGGGCCTTAGTGACAGGCGGAGGATAAACCTTAGCACCAATTCCTATCCATAAACCAACAGCAAAGCCAAGCAATAGGCCGATATACACACCCTAACAACGTAAACACACAACAATCATTACTGCTGGACTCACCACAGCAAAACTACAACATAAAACTTACAAAGTTAATTATTTACCCTTGAATGAGCTCGCCGAGTGAACATTCCAAGGCAGAATGCACCCACAACGGGTCCACCAACAACACCGAAGACACTGTAAAATGACTGCCAAAAGAAAAGAATGACATTATCGCAACATATCTCAATAACTGATTCTGATTCAGTGATGACAGCAACATTTGCTGCAATACAGTACCAAAGTCCAAAAGGTCAGGTACAACCAGACAGTGAAAAAAGATGTGGAATACCTGGACAGTTTTTATTGTATCAGTAACATCTGTGTACATTAGAAACATACATTGGTAGAATAACAGCTGCATGGATTGGCCAATCTAAGCAAAATCAAGTGAATTCATACAGTTTCCAGCAGCAGAGCGTGCAGTTCTGTTGTTGCTGTAAAACAGGGATTTCATTTAAAACAGGAATGCATTTGACCGAGAAAAACCCTTACATTTAACTGGCTGACAACCAAGACCGAAGGTTACAGTAACCTCCAAATTTCTCCTTTCAAATTTACGTGCGTTTGAGGTCATGCAATGCATAGTGGTTTGACAAACATGAAAGATTGCACCAGCTTTTTTGCCGCGCGAAAATGGTCAAACATAGGCATGTGTGTTTTCTCATTCGCTCAGTGAAGGTCCATTACAGGAAACCATAAAAAAGAAACCTTTATAGTTCGCAAGTGTAAATTGATATCGTCCCGCAGTGTTGAAAAGTGAATCTAGTAAGACATCAGCATTTATGATATAGAGTTAAAGATGCGAAAAAACAGTTCGGATGTTTTCGATTTTTTGCGGTAGAGTACAAGGATAACACCAGACGCAGTCGTAAAAACTGACCTGAATTTATTTGAAAAAATTTGCAATGGCTACGGTAGTTAATTCCGGTTTCATTGTGCAAAGATAAAACATGTTTTCTCTCTGAAGGATGAAAAATGACTTATTTACGCTGCAAAGGTGTGATTATGTTACGGATATCGAGTTAATTTTACGTGTTGTCCGGTAGTTTGCCGAAACCCCAACGGCGAAACACACAAAACAGAGCAGCAGGCAGCGATTTCATTATCAAAATTGACAAGTCATAAAACAGTACCAATTAATGGCATAATTTCTACCTGAATTACTTTTTCAATGAAGAAATTCTTAAAAATAAAAGGACCACTTTCGTCTGCTTTTAACAGAAAGAACTTGAAAAAGTATTGAATTGTTCTTAACGTATAACTTTGCGAGGCAAGTTTGCTATTCTGTGACGTGTGTTTACTTATTGTCTCCGTGTTTTATGTCGTGTTTGTTTCCTTCTAATACAAATAGTGGATTTTTAAAAGCTTGCAGTTAATAAGGTTGAATAAGTTCAAGAGGCAGTTATTCCCAAGTGTACCGAGTGAAAACCTGCCGGATAAAAGTTTGTTATTAATTCTTTGCCCTAATAGAAAACTCATTCGTTTTCCTTTAAGAGAGATTGCTCGCGATAAAAATTCTATCTTTCTCGTTAATTAATGGAGAGTTTTTGACACTTCCGCTCTCGCCTTGGCATTTTACATAATTTTTAAAAGCATATAAAATACAAAATTTAAACCAAGTCGAAAATTCAAAATACACTATATAAAATAGGACTCTTTGTTAAAAGAAAACTCTTCCAGTCTGAAAACTAGACCTTGAAATGTTACTTTTAACAGTCTTTTTTGAACACCTCGAAATCATTTGATTAAGAAAGACCAAACAAGATGCAAACACATGCTGTTTTAATAATGACACAAGTTGGTATTCTCTTTTAAAAAATTCAATGTTAAAATGTACAAATGCAACGCATCTCTCAAAAGGTGTCCGGTTTTTACCGCCTCCAAAATTGCCTGTAAATTAAAAGGTGATGTTATCGTGAGAAAAGTCATGAATGACTTTACGGCTTCATGCTATAGAAACCCATACAAAGTCTATGTAGTTTGCCAGCTTTTCACTCGAGGGGAATCAATATAAATGTGTCTGGAACTTTCTCAGATAGGTAATGTACACTGTAGCATGCAGTACAGTTCACGGTATTTTCACAATTGATGTAAACCGTTTTTGCGTCAGATTGTACAGCACATGTTACACTTAATAAAGTAAGTACAGCAGCAACATAGCCAAGCAAGTCATGTTTTAACAAGAGCTGAATCAATAGGCATAACCAACATTACGCTGCTTTTACTTAATGAATTCGTCGATGAAAAATAAAATAGCGACATAACACGATACTGGTCCAATCTCACGATCTGTGAAATTGTATTTCTCTTTTCTCTTTTTACTCTCAAAGGCTTTACAATTTCCGCAAGTGAAAAAGAAAATACAGCTGCAAGATTTAGCTTACTTTTAAGCTATCCCAGTGCTCATTATTGTTCCCGTATTCGCTCGAGCGGATCTTTAAACTTTGTGCGAGTTCGATTTGGTTCGATTGCCGAACTCAGTCGAACACAATCCATGGATTAAGTTTCGATTCACTATGCCGGGAATCACTGTTACGAGCCGTTAAAGGCTGGTTTTCACTAACGACGGAGTCGGAGTCGGAGTCGTTATCAGAAGCGTTGAGCGATACGATTTTAGTGAACATAAAACCGACGGAGTCGGAAGAAGAACACTGATTCTGCTTATGACTCCGCCACGGTCGCTAACGATCAAGTGAAAATTGCCTTGTCGGAGTCGTAAGCAGAAGCGGAAGAATAAACCAATGACAATGTTCGACTCCGGGCCCTGCGATTGTCTGGTTCTTCTGCTTCTGCTTCTGCTTCTGCTTCTGCTTCTGCTTCTGCTTCCGACTCCGACAACCCAATTTTCACTGGATCATAAGCGACGGAGTCGTAAACAGAATCGGAAGAAATGGAAACGTTCTGATTCTTCCAACTCCGATTCGGTCGAGCTTATGACTCCGCTCACGACTCCGATTTTTGATTTTCACTAGGTCATAAGGTCTCTTACAACTCCGACTACGACTCCGTCGCTATTAAAAACCAGCCTTATGACTTCACAGCCTTCGAACGTGTCGGGCAGTTTTTCTATGTGGGAGGATTTCAATCACGATGAAGTGCAGGCGTATGATCAAAGATGTATAACATAGTTATCGAGTTTCTCTATACTTTCATTTCTCTGAACTGACTAAAATACGCATTCCTTGCAGGCTCAATGCACAACATGGTCGCTTAAAGAATGACGAGTACGCGCTAATCGTTTTCAGACACTTAATGCTTCCAAGTAAAGTTCCAAAAGCCTTACTTAATCACCACAGTGAACAGTTTGTTTGTTTCCCTTTCTCTGTCGTTTGACACAACGGTCAACATTGAAACAGTCGTCCATCATCTTTGAAGCAATCTGTACTCAGTAGCCTCCCCTTCCCCTCGTCCCAGTCCACCACACTCGGTGTTGCTGTCATCAGGAAACCACTTGCACTCAAAAGTTAACGGAACTCTAATTAGGGCCGATTTACACGGTACGATTTTGTCGCATGCGACAAGCTTACCACAGGCCTACGACATGAATTGTTTCGTGTAAATCAAACCTACAACTCACTTACGACTGTTGTGTACGTCAACAAAATTGTCGTAAGATTTTAAAACATGTTTTAAAACGCTGTGACAATCGTAGTCGAACTCTATAGAACATATGCATTTTGTGACAAATTTCTACTGAGTAGGGGACAAAGGAAAAGTTTTCTTGCGTCAAAATGGCGGACGAAGTTGTTGTTGACTGGTTCACATGAAGTCGTTTCTCGAAAAGTACGGAACGGATTAAAGCGAAAACATCTCATTATAAAGTTTTTTCAAAGCGCAGGACAGCTAAAATATTTGTTTACGTTTGTTAGAACTTTTTCGCTCCGTAAATCCCGGTGCAAACTTTTGCATATTTAATTTTGTAAGTGGAAATGTCGTACACGTGTAAATGGTCCCAAGTCATATCGTAGGCCTGTCGTAAGCTTGTCGCAAGCGTCAAAGTCGTACCGTGTAAATCGGCCCTTAAAGAGTTGAGCTTGTGAGCAGATATTTGCACATGAACCAGAGAACACCAGTGATAACGTGAAACGGAAATTACGTAATGTTTTTTATTGAAAATTACGTTTTAATAACGTGTTATGTTTACGAACGATATTTAACTGTTTTAAAGTTTAAAGACAATAATTTGGCAATAAAATAATTGTTACATCCCTAATAAACAATATACACCATCGTTCAATATTATACGCCTATGTTTGGTGTTCCAGGTGAACAATGTATACAAAACAAACGGCTGTGAATTTACCACACACCACGTGTCTGGCCAGCTGGAGATGTGTGATTCGTTTACATTGCTCAAAAGCAAGTACGACCCTTCCAGTAAAACGAAAAACACTCAAGAGAAATTCACCTTCAATTTGAAAAAGAACGAACATGCGAGGAAACCTCACTTAACATGACAGGCTAACGCATCAGTTACAACTCGAGGTAAACCCTGAGATCTAACATGACAATAATTACTAGTCTCTGTATGGACGACGCTGATGGTCTTGATACAACTCTCTTATTCAAAGAGGAGAACATTGGTGAGTAACACAAAGTGATATTAAGATTGTTTAATATTTAACTGATTCTTCGTTATGTGAAATAAGGTTTTCAGCAAATTTAAAAAAGTAATGAAAAAAACTATAAAAAGCAGCACAGTGGAACCCATTACCGAGTTAATCCGGTCATCGACAGGCCACAAAAATCTTGTCGTATTAACTGGGTGGTCATATTAAAGGGATTCTTTAAATAAGACAACAACTGACTGAGCTTTGCTCGGGGCCACACACAACGTAGCCTTAATGGTGAACTAGGTGACCGGGTTAACGGGGTGGACCCTGGTAACGCAGGGTTTTACTGTAATTCGATCTCAATTTTAGCTATTTAGCAAAAACACAGTCAATAAATGGTATATTTGCATGCATTTCATCTCAGCCTGATATTGGCATCCATCACTGATGCTGTAACCAACATAACACTTGTCACTATCCCCGTTTCTCGCCATATCAGCGCCATATCAACTGTGATCGTCTTATGACGTCATCACATTCTTGTCGTCATGAGCAAGGGACCCTCTTGGCACTCCTGTTCTTCGTCAATTAGTCGTCCTGATTTCGGAGCCTCGCCATTCTCTTTAGTTTCTTCGCTCTCAGCCTGTAACAAAAAGAGAAGGAACATGCTGAGTTATTGAAATCGTATTTCTCATCACATGATCAAGGTTAAACAGGCAGTGCTGAGAAATAGGAAAATTATCATTACATACGTGTAGTCTCAAAAGTACTATCAAATGACTTCATGTCATGGCTCACCTTGTTAAGCTCTTGTTGTTCGTCCTGTTTTCCTTCAGAACTTTTCCTCCCGCAACGTGGTAAACAGTAATCAATTCTGAACAGCAGACGCGAGTCTATATTGTCAGTCTCATGATCACCTTCAACATAGACGCCACTGTCAAACACTTACAACAGAGATTCTATACTGTCAAACGCTTACAGCAGAGATCTGATTAAACAACTGTCAAACACTTACAACAGAGATTATATAAGTACTGTCAAAGATCTGATTAAACAACTGTTAAACACTTATATCTTAAGATTTTGTTCGTGTTCTCAATTAGTATAAAGTGTAATAATTAACCCTGATGATGGCAAACAGCCGAAAACGTTTGGTTCAAACATTTTAATTTTTAACCATTTCTTAACCTTTAGCCTTTATATAGAATATATAGCTCTTATATTGTTATAAGAGCTGCTTTTTAGATTTTTCTACCTGTATGTTAATGTATCCACTTTAAGATTTTATTAACGTCCCTAATTACCTTATGAAAACCTAAATACCATTACTACTACTACGACAACCGCTTCCGCTTCTCCCACCTCCACCGCTACCCCTACCGCTACTTCTACTGTACCGCTACTGCTACCCCTGCCGCTACCCCTCCCGCTACCCCTACCGCTACCACTACCACTACTGCTACCCCTACCGCTACCCCTACCCTTGCCGCTGCCACTACAACCCTAACCGCTACCCCGACCGCTACCCATACCACTACCCCTACCGCTACTGCTACCCCTACCGCTACCCTTACCGCTACCCATACCGCTAACCCTACCGCTACCCTTACCGCTAGCCATACCGCTAACGCTACTCCTACTGCTACCGCTACTCCTACCCCTACTGCTTCCGCTACCGCTACTACTAACGCTACCGCTACTGCTACTGCTACTGCTATCGTTATCGTTATCATTATCATTATTATTGTTATTATTATATTACTATAAACAACTTACTATGCTTCAATTAAAAGTAAGAATTGTTTTAAGTGACATACCACGCCATAAAACGCTAACAAGGAGTCCTGTGATATACGTTACTGCAAAGCACACAGCGCTGTACCATAACCAGGATATTCTGTACAATACAAGACCTTCATACTCCCCTGGTGGCGGAGCACTGGTGAACAGAACAAAACAAAATAAGTATGATCCTCTCATCTTAACCGAGCGCGAGGGCATTACTGGGGAATATGGGCCCGAGTTCGTGGCGGTACAGATCGAGCATAACGGGGTCGGTACAAAAATATCTTTGACTAAGCGTCAATATTCCCCAGTGCGTCTTGAGCAAGGGGTTAAAAGGATGATTATTGTCATGGCATTTGGGCCAAGCTCGTTTATTTGAATTTGCCGGCTTTTTTGAAAACAAAAAAATAGGTGGCTCAGTCCGTGAGGTAAATTGATCCTGACTAAAACTGGATGAACCAACTTCTGTCTAGGATAAAGTCATGAGAGTCGTTTATTGCAAACATTTCTGACAAAATAGTAAAAGGTAAAAACTGTTAAAATGTTTGACTAAGCGTTTTCGATCTTGCGATCATCTTGTACTCTGAAGATGATCGCAAGATCGAAAACGCTTAGTCAAACATTTTAACAGTTTTTACCTTTTACTATTTTATAACCTTACCGGCGAAATGTACATATTTCTGACAAAATAGACCAATTTCGCCAGATCTATTACAATATTGAGTATATAACGAGTATAACATTGGCTGTGCACGTGCGTTATGAATCTTTGAATATTTCTTTACCGTCCTCTGGAAACTACAACGTGGACAGAGCACTGCATATAGTAGAGAACGCGAACCACGGCAGATAATCTTTCCTATTTCCTTTTCTGGTTGAATGCTGGCATTTCCTTTTTTCCTTGAGTAACTTCTGAGACCGATACGCTGTGCAATGAATGCATCAAGGTATTTGTGAAATTCAAAGGTAAAACATATATTAATTTTTTTTTTGCTAGGTGTTATCTCGGGGTCCTAAAATTATATACTCTACGGAGAAATTAGGTGTTACTGTACAAAAATGTAAATGTACCTTGTTGAATTAAGTGT
>JAHPZR010015502.1:0-5000 GCA_019787425.1 Platygyra sinensis | reverse complement strand
CTTCCTCGTGGTAATGCTGACTACTTAGGTAAACAGATCTAGACAAGAAAGCAAACGTCTTGAAGTAAGAAGCTATACTGATAGACATAATTTTCATCTATATCCTCAATGAGTATAAAATTGTTTTTGTGGTTTTCTTGCAGACTTAGCATCAAAGCATTTGTGGTGCCGGTTCCTTTGCTGGGTGTCACGTGGCTGTTTGGTTTTCTGTCGCCATTACACGTCGCTTTCACTTACATATTTGTAATCTTGAACTCCACTCAGGTACAAAGCTTCACATAGCAGTATACTTTTCCAGTTTATAATTACAGTATAATTTTATTTAACCTTGATAATTGCGTTAACGAGATTTTTATGTTCTGATAAATCCACAGGGATTCTTCATTTTCGTTTTCATTGCTTGAAAAATAACGAGGTAAGGAAGTAAGAAAGTAATTAAGTAGATAAATGTTTAAAAAGGTCTTTAAAACTTTCATAGGACCTCTCTCATCAATAACGGGCATTGTCAACCAGCTGGGTGTGACAACAATGAAGATAATTAACTCCCCAAAGGTACATTAACAGGCCCTCTCCCCTCACAAATGCTTTAGAATACAGGACATTATATAATCAACTCTCCAAGGGTGGATTAAGAGGCCTTCCCTTCCCCCCATCTCACAAATGCTCCCAGAATACAGGGCATAAGATCTCAAAAGCCTGGAATTTTTTGTTTTCCGGGGGAGTATACCCCTCATCCATAGCGTATCGCGCCGGGCCAACTGCTACCAACCCTTGTTTCTGATAATCCTAGATTAGTCTATAGTCGCTGTCTAATTGACGTATCACCAAAATGAAAAACAGAACCACGTTGATAATTTCTTCTTTTTTTCTGGGTTTGTAGATCCGGGAGCGTTTCAAAAGAAGATTCCAAAGGGTGATGCCACATTCTGAAAACCGAACAACACGAACCGGGGAGAGCTGTGATGTAGCGTCCTCGAGCTGCTGGAATAATTTCTGAGAACTGCTACAAATAAAATAAACGCTAAAAAAATTAAGAGTAATGGAGATGGCATTGCAATAACATTACTGTTTTAGTTTAGTTTTTCATCAAGGAGATAATCAAGGGGACTGCCTTTGTTTTGAAGCAGTATAAAGAAGTCAGAATTGGACAAGATAGTTTGAAACAAGTTTTAAAAGCGAATTTATTGACAAGTTAATGATCTTGTAACACAAAAAGTACAGCTTGTTACAAAACTGGCGGGATACAAGAACTCTTGTATGTCTATTTCCGTATACTTATATCCCTCTTAAATACTGAGCGAACACGCACTAGGATAGGACTTTAAACATACGCTGTACTCTTTAAAGTGGTACTGCGACCAAAATAACAATTCCTTTTTTTTTTGGATTTCAAAACTATGTTAACTAAACACTAACTGACCCAAGTTTTAGGTTCTGATTTTAAAGAGGCACCTGTTTATTTTAACTGGGATTTTCTTATTTATTGGTCCGCCTTTACCAACTTTAAAATCTTAAGAGAGCTGGGTCGAGGAGAAAATGACGTCAAAGACCCGCTAGTTTAAGAATGCAATGCGTGTGTACGCGGCTGAATTAATATGCAGCACGGGAGTCTCGGGCTTTCAGATATTAAAACCCGTGTTTTGCATATATAATAAATTGCGTCTACACGCTAAAATCTTAAGCTAGTGAGTAAATGACGTCATTTTCTCTAGATCCAACCCTCTGATGTCCTGTCGGTCAGTTTTGAACGTGAGTAATGGCGGACCTTGAAATCCAAAACTTACGCTCAAAATAAACTGCCTTCGGATAAAATTCAAAGCTCAAAATTTTGCCAGTTAGGTGTTAAGCGAACGCACTTTCAAAATCTGAAGAAAAAAAGGAAAATATTTTTTGGTCATAGTACCACTTTAAAAGTACCTTGGAGCTATTCGAACTCGATAAATAACTCTCTTGTAATCAAGCTTTGGTAGCAGTTCTAATGTTGTTATCGTTACTTTGTATATTCAGGTGAAACGACAAATAATGCAATGCCTTTTTTGCCATAAGCGTCCTCCTATAAGTTTGGTTGACATTTGACATTTCTAAGGAACACGCTACTTTTGTTCCCTGGAAATGATAAATGAAAAGAGGGTTGCCGCTTATGACAGTTTCTAAGCAACGATGAAACATTGTTTTCAAAATCCAACGGTATACTAAACGCTCTGTCATGCAAGTTGTTAATTCGAGGTTTCAATAATTAAGAATTATCTGCTAACCAGCTCTCATCAACCCAGCTATGGTTACAATATGCAAACGCAATTTAGTATGCAAGTACTGACAAAACAAAGTTACACAACGCTACAGAAAGAAGGGAACTGTCACATAACTGTAAAATCGTCAAAAAGTTATTACGAATACCTTAAAAATAGAAAGCAAATGTAAACAATACTTAGATTTATTATATAGATAGGAGGACCCTGGGAGCGCTCTGATTGGTCAAAATCCCACGTCTTATCGGAGTATAAAACAGAGACAAAGCTTTTTTGTTTTTCGCCACATTACCTCTAGTCAATATTTTTGTTAGAGATGTGTTAAAAGCATTTTCTTTGAAGAAATTTGAGATGGATTTCTCTGGATTTTTGAAGACGAGGCATGCAGCACTTAAGTCGTATTATCCGTTTGTCGATCTGTGTGCTTTGTTGTTTCTACTCGAGGCGGGTAAAATCTCTAGCATATAAACCTGCGGTTCGTGTTTTCTATATTTCCCTCGTGTTCTCAAATGCTCGTCGTGTTTCATCACAGTGTAATAAACGGCTTAAAAAATGAGAGTTAAAAATGTTGCTAGAAGTGCCAAAAATAGAGTAAATGTCCAAACGTTTCGGGACTGTGCCCTTCATCAGTGGAATGTTCGTTATGCATAATACACGGCTTAGGCTTCCTTAGTTGTTTAAAATAAAGGTCACCAAATCACTGCAAAAGGGCGTAGCCATGATTTTGCCAAGGGAGGAGGGGAGGGGGTGGGTCACACCGCGTCCAAGTGAGGGTAGTCATCAGATGTACTCACCATCTCTTGCAGGTTACATATGGGAGGGGGATCACGTGCACCCCAAGACGCCCCCTAACTATTAGTATATAACTATAAGTAATCCAAAGTAAATAATCTGCTAATAACTGATCCGTTTAGATCACCTCAATGCTACCAGCGGATCAGTTTTACACTTGTATTCATCTTTAAATGCAATTGAAATAAAGAGTGTGAACAACATCAAATACAGAACAAAAAGATTGCCTTTTTTCTAACGGATAATTGTGGACATCACGTTCTCCTCCTCTAGATTAATACATTTTCCTGGTTTGCTTTGGCAACATACTATCAAATGGCATTCTTAAAAGGTTTTTAATACTACTTTCAGGATTTTTAGTCCTCAGTTCGTAGTACTCAGGAATTACTTGTGAAGATTGGCCAACGGGAATGCTTGAGCTAACTTGGTTAAGGAGAAGTTCAAACTCCGACAGGAGGTTAAGTTTCACGTGCCGATTCTTGTCGATGAAACTATGGTTGAGTCCATAACGTAAATAATGTAAGGTAGCATCCGCGATAACTTGACTCGAGAGGTTAATGATAGGTACTGAAAAGTCTTTCGACTCATGTTTACTCTTCATAAGTTTTGAAAGTTTTTTGTTCTTAGTACTAAGGGAATCAAACCGCTCCAGACGAAGGGATTTAGATACCATGCGGTGTATGAGTTTGAAGGCTCCTGTTCCATGTTTGGACACGAAAGCTGTCCGAAAGATCGAGAGGTCAGCATTGACACGGCGAAGTTTTAGGGTGTGTTCTTGAAGATTCGCTTTAAGGATGCTCTTCACGGCGGCGTAACGATGATCCTCCGATGCGAAATTTCCGTTCACTATGGCAAAAGTTGGTGTGCAGCGGTTCCACAGTGCTTTCTGAACAAATCCAATACTAGCAGCGGTCCTTTGAAGTTTAGATGTCAGGTACTT
Source organism: Platygyra sinensis (assembly GCA_019787425.1). NCBI lineage: Eukaryota > Metazoa > Cnidaria > Anthozoa > Scleractinia > Merulinidae > Platygyra > Platygyra sinensis. The sequence continues at coordinate 1,019 of JAHPZR010015502.1, read as the reverse complement.
CAAGTTTTGATATGAAAAAGCGATGCCTTGGGGTAAAATGATGTCCATAATGTTCGCTTTGTAAAATGTATTCTATATACAAGGCTAAAATGTTAAAAAAAAAAAAAAAAATTTCATCTTTATAATCCTATGGCAAACAAGGCAAATCAAAAGCCTCTTTAACAACAAAGACAAAAACACTCACAGATCCAAAGTTGTTTACAAAGGTGATTGCTCTTGTGGCGTTGATTACATTGGCGAGACCGTGAGAAACTTAGCAGTACGAATTGCGGAGCATTCAAATCCTGCTCACACCTCTGAACCTGCAAAACACCTGCGGGAAAACCCATCACATTCTTTCACTTGGCGTGTTCTCTCCTCAGCACAAACATTCCACAAGCGCAGGATCGTCGAGGGACTAATGATCCAACAATTCCGCCCCTGTTTGAACAAACAAGTTATTTCTTATGTCTCCAAACTTTTCCCATCGGGAATTACATAAGATATATATGTACGTGTGGACGGTCATCTTTTTAACCCTGATGATGGCAAACAGCCGAAAACGTTTGGTTTAAACTTTTTAATTTTTTAACATTTTAGCCTTGTATATAGAATACATTTTACAAAGCGAACATTATGGACATATAACTTTATGTTTTAAAGAATTCAATATATGGTGTTCATGAGACCGCGATCGGCTTTCATTATAAATCCGGTATTTCAGCTGATTGATCGCTTAAATGATTGTATACATGTAGTGTTTGTGCAAACAGGAAACACTTTCTTTGTAGATTAAAATCTATCACGAGTTGTCACAAATAAAAACGTTACAGTTTCCGCATTTTCATAATGGCGGCTTTGTGTGTGGTATCCCGGTAGGTGATTAAGCAATAATTATGCATCAGTGCCGAACGGAAGTTGACGCAAGGAGTAACAGTAAGCTGGAATGACATAGTTTATCTATTTCTTTTTCTCGCTATCAGTTAGTCGTTCCAGTTACGTACTGAGAAGAAAAATATGTTTGTAAGATTTCGTAAATG
>JAHPZR010015501.1:5000-12500 GCA_019787425.1 Platygyra sinensis | reverse complement strand
AGGAAGTAAGAAAGTAATTAAGTAGATAAATGTTTAAAAAGGTCTTTAAAACTTTCATAGGACCTCTCTCATCAATAACGGGCATTGTCAACCAGCTGGGTGTGACAACAATGAAGATAATTAACTCCCCAAAGGTACATTAACAGGCCCTCTCCCCTCACAAATGCTTTAGAATACAGGACATTATATAATCAACTCTCCAAGGGTGGATTAAGAGGCCTTCCCTTCCCCCCATCTCACAAATGCTCCCAGAATACAGGGCATAAGATCTCAAAAGCCTGGAATTTTTTGTTTTCCGGGGGAGTATACCCCTCATCCATAGCGTATCGCGCCGGGCCAACTGCTACCAACCCTTGTTTCTGATAATCCTAGATTAGTCTATAGTCGCTGTCTAATTGACGTATCACCAAAATGAAAAACAGAACCACGTTGATAATTTCTTCTTTTTTTCTGGGTTTGTAGATCCGGGAGCGTTTCAAAAGAAGATTCCAAAGGGTGATGCCACATTCTGAAAACCGAACAACACGAACCGGGGAGAGCTGTGATGTAGCGTCCTCGAGCTGCTGGAATAATTTCTGAGAACTGCTACAAATAAAATAAACGCTAAAAAATTAAGAGTAATGGAGATGGCATTGCAATAACATTACTGTTTTAGTTTAGTTTTTCATCAAGGAGATAATCAAGGGGACTGCCTTTGTTTTGAAGCAGTATAAAGAAGTCAGAATTGGACAAGATAGTTTGAAACAAGTTTAAAAGCGAATTTATTGACAAGTTAATGATCTTGTAACACAAAAAGTACAGCTTGTTACAAAACTGGCGGGATACAAGAACTCTTGTATGTCTATTTCCGTATACTTATATCCCTCTTAAATACTGAGCGAACACGCACTAGGATAGGACTTTAAACATACGCTGTACTCTTTAAAGTGGTACTGCGACCAAAATAACAATTCCTTTTTTTTTTGGATTTCAAAACTATGTTAACTAAACACTAACTGACCCAAGTTTTAGGTTCTGATTTTAAAGAGGCACCTGTTTATTTTAACTGGGATTTTCTTATTTATTGGTCCGCCTTTACCAACTTTAAAATCTTAAGAGAGCTGGGTCGAGGAGAAAATGACGTCAAAGACCCGCTAGTTTAAGAATGCAATGCGTGTGTACGCGGCTGAATTAATATGCAGCACGGGAGTCTCGGGCTTTCAGATATTAAAACCCGTGTTTTGCATATATAATAAATTGCGTCTACACGCTAAAATCTTAAGCTAGTGAGTAAATGACGTCATTTTCTCTAGATCCAACCCTCTGATGTCCTGTCGGTCAGTTTTGAACGTGAGTAATGGCGGACCTTGAAATCCAAAACTTACGCTCAAAATAAACTGCCTTCGGATAAAATTCAAAGCTCAAAATTTTGCCAGTTAGGTGTTAAGCGAACGCACTTTCAAAATCTGAAGAAAAAAAGGAAAATATTTTTTGGTCATAGTACCACTTTAAAAGTACCTTGGAGCTATTCGAACTCGATAAATAACTCTCTTGTAATCAAGCTTTGGTAGCAGTTCTAATGTTGTTATCGTTACTTTGTATATTCAGGTGAAACGACAAATAATGCAATGCCTTTTTTGCCATAAGCGTCCTCCTATAAGTTTGGTTGACATTTGACATTTCTAAGGAACACGCTACTTTTGTTCCCTGGAAATGATAAATGAAAAGAGGGTTGCCGCTTATGACAGTTTCTAAGCAACGATGAAACATTGTTTTCAAAATCCAACGGTATACTAAACGCTCTGTCATGCAAGTTGTTAATTCGAGGTTTCAATAATTAAGAATTATCTGCTAACCAGCTCTCATCAACCCAGCTATGGTTACAATATGCAAACGCAATTTAGTATGCAAGTACTGACAAAACAAAGTTACACAACGCTACAGAAAGAAGGGAACTGTCACATAACTGTAAAATCGTCAAAAAGTTATTACGAATACCTTAAAAATAGAAAGCAAATGTAAACAATACTTAGATTTATTATATAGATAGGAGGACCCTGGGAGCGCTCTGATTGGTCAAAATCCCACGTCTTATCGGAGTATAAAACAGAGACAAAGCTTTTTTGTTTTTCGCCACATTACCTCTAGTCAATATTTTTGTTAGAGATGTGTTAAAAGCATTTTCTTTGAAGAAATTTGAGATGGATTTCTCTGGATTTTTGAAGACGAGGCATGCAGCACTTAAGTCGTATTATCCGTTTGTCGATCTGTGTGCTTTGTTGTTTCTACTCGAGGCGGGTAAAATCTCTAGCATATAAACCTGCGGTTCGTGTTTTCTATATTTCCCTCGTGTTCTCAAATGCTCGTCGTGTTTCATCACAGTGTAATAAACGGCTTAAAAAATGAGAGTTAAAAATGTTGCTAGAAGTGCCAAAAATAGAGTAAATGTCCAAACGTTTCGGGACTGTGCCCTTCATCAGTGGAATGTTCGTTATGCATAATACACGGCTTAGGCTTCCTTAGTTGTTTAAAATAAAGGTCACCAAATCACTGCAAAAGGGCGTAGCCATGATTTTGCCAAGGGAGGAGGGGAGGGGGTGGGTCACACCGCGTCCAAGTGAGGGTAGTCATCAGATGTACTCACCATCTCTTGCAGGTTACATATGGGAGGGGGATCACGTGCACCCCAAGACGCCCCCTAACTATTAGTATATAACTATAAGTAATCCAAAGTAAATAATCTGCTAATAACTGATCCGTTTAGATCACCTCAATGCTACCAGCGGATCAGTTTTACACTTGTATTCATCTTTAAATGCAATTGAAATAAAGAGTGTGAACAACATCAAATACAGAACAAAAAGATTGCCTTTTTTCTAACGGATAATTGTGGACATCACGTTCTCCTCCTCTAGATTAATACATTTTCCTGGTTTGCTTTGGCAACATACTATCAAATGGCATTCTTAAAAGGTTTTTAATACTACTTTCAGGATTTTTAGTCCTCAGTTCGTAGTACTCAGGAATTACTTGTGAAGATTGGCCAACGGGAATGCTTGAGCTAACTTGGTTAAGGAGAAGTTCAAACTCCGACAGGAGGTTAAGTTTCACGTGCCGATTCTTGTCGATGAAACTATGGTTGAGTCCATAACGTAAATAATGTAAGGTAGCATCCGCGATAACTTGACTCGAGAGGTTAATGATAGGTACTGAAAAGTCTTTCGACTCATGTTTACTCTTCATAAGTTTTGAAAGTTTTTTGTTCTTAGTACTAAGGGAATCAAACCGCTCTAGACGAAGGGATTTAGATACCATGCGGTGTAGGAGTTTGAAGGCTCCTGTTCCATGTTTGGACACGAAAGCTGTCCGAAAGATCGAGAGGTCAGCATTGACACGGCGAAGTTTTAGGGTGTGTTCTTGAAGATTCGCTTTAAGGATGCTCTTCACGGCGGCGTAACGATGATCCTCCGATGCGAAATTTCCGTTCACTATGGCAAAAGTTGGTGTGCAGCGGTTCCACAGTGCTTTCTGAACAAATCCAATACTAGCAGCGGTCCTTTGAAGTTTAGATGTCAGGTACTTCAAGTTTTGATATGAAAAAGCGATGCCTTGGGGTAAAATGATGTCCATAATGTTCGCTTTGTAAAATGTATTCTATATACAAGGCTAAAATGTTAAAAAAAAAAAAAAAAAATTTCATCTTTATAATCCTATGGCAAACAAGGCAAATCAAAAGCCTCTTTAACAACAAAGACAAAAACACTCACAGATCCAAAGTTGTTTACAAAGGTGATTGCTCTTGTGGCGTTGATTACATTGGCGAGACCGTGAGAAACTTAGCAGTACGAATTGCGGAGCATTCAAATCCTGCTCACACCTCTGAACCTGCAAAACACCTGCGGGAAAACCCATCACATTCTTTCACTTGGCGTGTTCTCTCCTCAGCACAAACATTCCACAAGCGCAGGATCGTCGAGGGACTAATGATCCAACAATTCCGCCCCTGTTTGAACAAACAAGTTATTTCTTATGTCTCCAAACTTTTCCCATCGGGAATTACATAAGATATATATGTACGTGTGGACGGTCATCTTTTTAACCCTGATGATGGCAAACAGCCGAAAACGTTTGGTTTAAACTTTTTAATTTTTTAACATTTTAGCCTTGTATATAGAATACATTTTACAAAGCGAACATTATGGACATATAACTTTATGTTTTAAAGAATTCAATATATGGTGTTCATGAGACCGCGATCGGCTTTCATTATAAATCCGGTATTTCAGCTGATTGATCGCTTAAATGATTGTATACATGTAGTGTTTGTGCAAACAGGAAACACTTTCTTTGTAGATTAAAATCTATCACGAGTTGTCACAAATAAAACGTTACAGTTTCCGCATTTTCATAATGGCGGCTTTGTGTGTGGTATCCCGGTAGGTGATAAGCAATAATTATGCATCAGTGCCGAACGGAAGTTGACGCAAGGAGTAAAAGTAAGTTGGAATGACATAGTTTATCTATTTCTTTTTCTCGCTATCAGTTAGTCGTTTCAGTTACGTACTGAGAAGAAAAATATGTTTGTAAGCTTTCGTAAATGTTCCCGGCCCCAAAAACTCGACCCGATTTCAGACCATAATTGTCAAAATCTATACCCGTTTTCAGACCAAAACGGCTCAAAAACCATACCCTTTGGGGTGGCATAATACCAGAAATCCGAGTCACATTGCGTCACGAATACCGCACGTCAATCAAATAGAACTTAAAAAATGGCTTCCCGATGTTATAAAGAAATGTATGGGATCTAAAACAAAATCTCAATTTTTGCCTGTTTAAATATATGAAATTCTATGTGCCGACCTTTTGCTGATAAATAATATGCAACTGCACTACGAAGCGAAAGTTTTTTTTACTGTTTCGTTTATTCTTCGAGCCGCCAACTAGCACCAAAATAACAAGGATTTACGGCTGTGCTTGCTTAGTAGTTTCATCAAAATCCTTCACTTACCTTGACTTCAAAGCTTTGAGCTGTCCGTGTGTTTCATGCTTCCATTGGCCCCTCAAAATGTTCTTCAAATCACGATCGTTTTAAGCAAGTCAAATAAAGCCTTTCATGATAAAACAGCAGGCCGCCAACCGGCACCGAAAAAAGGCTTAATCACGAATGGATATAGCCTTCCTCTGGGCGCACAAATGTCCTGCAGGATGCGAAAAAACTCGAAGAACAACCACTTTCTATCGCGCAAAAATCCACCGTATTTACTTCAGCTTAGCCTCCTGGCAGTTTCACATTTTGTACCGCTGTCTAAGTATCCACAGGCTCAAAAATGCGAAAATCGCGCGAAATTACGAATGGTAATATATGGGAAGACTTTCCTATTCTCGGCATACAATATATCAACAGTGCTTAACCCGTGAAGCGCATCGTAAGAAACACGCTTCCTTACGGACAGAGCGATAAGATTTTATTATAACATAGCTATATGCTAGCGCGCGCTGTGATTGGCTAATTTTCTATGAAAAAGAAATGGATGGTTCATAGAGATGGTTCATGCTGACGCCATCGTCGGTGAAATTTCTTGCCAGCGAAAGTTTTTCTCACAACTTTTTCGAGTAAAACTTAACTTTAGCTGTTACTAATAGCTAGTGTTTTTCAACATCTGAGTTAGGGTTTCTCGATGACTTTGGAGACTTGAAAAATTAATGTGTCTGAAATGGTTGCAGAAACATCAGTGCTACCGGTGAAAACAACACGTGCACGCGCACGTGCACGTGTAGCGAAACGTGCTGTCAGTGAAAACAACACGTCCACGTGCACGTGCAGAACTTGCAATTTGATAAGTGCAGAAAAAGCGACTTTTCAGCGTGAAAAATGTCTTGCTATGTTATAAAAGCAATGGACAATGCCTAGCTAGCGTCCATCCAATTCGGGATCCACTTGGATAGTTGGGAGAGCACTTAGGTAGCTAGAGATGCTCTCGGCTGCGCCTCGAGCATCTCTTACGCTACCTTCGTGCTCTCCCAACTATCCGCGTGCATCCCGAATTGGATGGACGCGCGCTAGGCATTGTCCATTCCTTTAATAGGGACCTTTAGATCGGCGGACGAGGACGACTACGAGTACGAGTTTTCCATACTGAGCATGCGCATAAGGTTTGGAGGCCGACATTTTTCGAAGTGCGCGTGCTCAGAACAGAAAACTCGTACTCGTTGTCGTCCTCGTCCTCCGATCTAAAGGTCCCTGTTGTTCTAGTGTGTAACATGATATACCGCTGACAATTTTTAGCGGGCTCGAAATGTCCGCGATTTCTGGTAATTTAGGTTGAATCTTATTGAAATACAATTCCACAATTCGAATGGGGCTCTCTGAGTATGGGGCGCCGTTTGTAAAAAAAATGATTTAGCTTACTTTTGTAATTTTTTTCGTTATTTACTAAATAAAGTTTTGTGATATGATATCATACATCATTGATTTGATAATTATAATAAACTCTTATTTCAAATCATGCATTTATGATTTGATATAATAAATCTTGATTTCAAATCATAAGTTTATGATTTGATATAATAAATCCTGATTTCAAATCATACGTTTATGATTTGATATAATAAATCCTGATTTCAAATCATAAGGTTATGATTTGATATAATTAATCCTGATTTCAAATCATAAGTTTATGGTTTGATATAATAAATCCTGATTTGAAATCATAAGTTTATGATTTGATATAATAAATCCTGATTTGAAATCATAAGTTTATGATTTGATATCATAAATCCTGATTTCAAATCATGCGTTCAAGATTTAACCAGGAGCCCATGGGCTCCTGATTTAACTTAATAAGTTATGATTTAAGTTAATACATGATAGGTGCCAGTACATGTGACAAGTCACATGGCGATCTCAGTCTCAAACGCGGGAAACTCACAAACATGTCGGAAGATGTATCAAGGTCGATCGCTTCTGCCGTGTCTGAGGCCGTCCAAAGGGCTGTCGACGAGGCTCTAGCTCATCACCCCGCAATCGCATCAACTAGCGCCAGTAGCGCGCCCTCTTCCTCGAGTGCAACGAGCTTGAATGCGACGAGGTATGTTACATGTAATATGCTCGGTTGGATCATGTTGCATTTATCTGGAGACTCGTGTGGTTTAAATAGTGAATATGTTAGGTTTTCTGTGTTACTGTTGTCCTTGCTGATCGTTCCTGCGGACTGATTGATGTTCATGAAGCAGCTACATAAGTGATGTGTTTGGAAAATTTCCTGTTTTGCATACATTCTCTTTTTGTCCGTTGCGTGACTTTGTTGACACTTGCGAAATTGTAGCTTTTGATGTACATGTGCTCGCCTGTACACTAAAATTGTGTTCCGATACATTTTTTAACATGCAACCCCCTTAACTAATGATGCAGTGCAACAAGAAAGAAATAGATGAGGCGCCCCGAAAACATCAAGAAAAAAGTTTTTTGTTCATCACATCGACACACAGGTCATCACCCCGCGAAAGTGTAAGCAAAACAGG
>JAHPZR010015500.1:25000-54488 GCA_019787425.1 Platygyra sinensis | reverse complement strand
TTTGTCTTAGAAACCTGAGCGACAACAGTACAGCTATTGATTTGAAACTATTTTTCCGTTTGTATACCTAAGCCCTGCAATATTGCAACATCAACCATAAGCTTTGTATGTGTACGTCCTGGCTAAAACGTGATGTCAGAAGGGATCACCCTGTAGGTGAGGGGGTGACTCTATTGTTTTTCGAGTATAGCTGTCAGGATACCGACTCATCACTGCCAGTGTGACGTCCCGTAGCAACAAGTTCGAAGCTTCGCTCGGCTTGCCGCAGGATTTGGCGTCGGGACTCCATTGAATTCAAAACAAATAGAAAGGATGATATCAAGCTCTTATTGCTCTCTGATGTCACTATGTGGCGACAAGTGTGGCAAGCTTTGTAGTAGAGATGATGGTTCTGTGAGTACAGCTGTTTGTTGTTTTTGTGTGCCGTTTTGGTTTCCAAATTTTACTGAAAACAAATCGGGTCAAGTGGGGTTAACCGCCCTCTTGACTTCCGGTCAAGTAAAGGCCACCCAAAACGTCCCGCCGTTTTCTCCTCAAGTTTTCAACAGAGGTACCTCATAATATGAGGTTTTGTTCTTTCCAGTGTTGTGTTGTATTTTAATGGTTTTATGAACGTAAGGCGAGTACCTATTGCTATGAAGTAGGACGAGTAAAAATATTACTCCCCGAATTCGCGCAGTGAGAAAAAATGAATATTAGAAACTGCGCTGGGTCTCGGCTCAATGGATTTATAGAACGAAGGTAATTTTCATGTGTAATGGGCGCGCTTGGTGTCGTGCATGATGGATTTTGGAAGGTCGAGGCATATTCATGGTGTAAGCACGGCTTGTTTTCGTGTTATCCTTAAGTTTGCTTCTTCGTTTCGATATGCCAAATATTTATTTACTGCGCTGGCGGACAACGCGAGCAGCATTCAATGTCACGCATCGTGTGTCTCGCGTCACTGTCACTGCGAGGTTTTTAGAGCCCACTTCGTCTCCGAAATGCCATTACACTTGGAAGTGGATTGTTGAGTAGCGAATCCCCCCCCCATAAGCACTGGAAGGCTTAATTCTACACACAGAGCAAACTTAAATATCAATGTACGCAAACTCCCTATTCTGGGATCAGGACAATCTCCGAATTCTTGCGGGGGCTCCGGCGAAGACACCGTTGTCAAATCCATTTAAACTTTGTCGGACGCCCTCAGGACCACTTGTTAGTATGTTTCTACTCGCAAAGTATAGAGGCTTTCCGAATACCATTATCGTCGTACCGAGAAGTCCATACTAAGCAGAGCAAGTCGGTCATCATGACATATATTGAATCCATAGAGCATGGAAGCAGTTGAACAAAGTAAATCGAATGGCATCAAAAAGTTATGACCAATTCTCTCACATATCTTTCAGTTACCTGAACCAAAATAAATGGCCGCCATGTCGAAAATCACCGATGTAATGCTTGACGTTCATCACTGTAGTTTGACTAACCACTGTTTGCCTGGAGACACTCCCTCACCTCCTGGGATCATCTTTGTTCTACTCTTTAAGTAGATTTTAGGATAAGTCTGCAGTTAGCAGTGATCAAGAAACGCCAAAATTTGCAGAGTTCCTGTGCACTTGACAAAATGCATGTAGCATCGTGAATGAAATCATTGCTGAAACTGATAACTTCCCGGTAGGCTAGCTAATGACAAAACCAGTATTCGGTAATCTTTGCAATTATTGAATGAGGCTTAGTACAAAATGAGTAATTCTGTAGATCCAGGAGGTGCTATCCAAGAGGCCGAACGCCGAGATGGATAGCACCCTCCCGAGATCTGCAGGAAAAAAAAATTTTAAAATTCTTCATATCTACTAAAGCCGAATTCAATAAATGCTTTTATTATTTTGTCGTCATTGGTTCGATATGATAAATTCTTTCCATTTTCGTAAACAGCAGCTTGGTTATGGTGATGAATACGTGTTGTTTTACGAAGAAAAGGGTAATTATTGTGATGAGTCATAAACATACAGTAATACACTAAACACAAGATTTTGTGCTTTAGCATAAATTTTAACTCCTTGAGGACAAGGTGAGATCAATGTGCAGGTAGTACGTTTTCGATAATGCTTCAAGTGTTTTCGAGATGTCATAAAACTCTGGTTTTGGGTGCTTGTATATTTCTCAAATCGAACTGAAACGTTTTCATTTCAAAAAATGGGAACATGAAATGATAAATCTATGCTATTTACTATCAATACACAAACGCCGTAGAAAGAATTTCCCTAATTCCAAACAGAAAATAAATTGAACATCTTTATCTCGTTGTCTTTATTTTTTAACTATGCTTTGATTTCGCATTTTGCTGTCTTCCTCGAATACCAGTTGTCATTACAGGGCAGTATGATGCGGGTTTTTCCTACACATAACTTTGGGAGGGTCAATCTCGGTTTTTGAGAGCCGTAGCCCTTGAGTAAGAAGCACAGGTTTTGTTTATGCTGCTTAGATAGATTTTCACCGACTGAAGTAACTTGGCATTGATTTTTTGTTTTGTCTCATGTGCGATTGGGTTTACAACTCTCAAGCTACTTTTCCAAAACAGTGAATAAAGCAAAACAAACCACTATTTAGATCGTGTTCACACCCGCACATGTTATCCTTGCGCTGCGCATCGACTAATACTAGTTTTTCTTTGAGTTTTTGATTCGTTCCCTTTGACGTGTCTTTGTCCTTCGTGTTGGCCAGAATGATTATCCTTAGGTTCTGGTTTTACGACACCCAAATCGCTCTAATGAGTTTTAAACCGCTTTTTGGTTGTGTAGAGTGACTTGGTCTCATTTTTTTTCACTTCTATGGTTACAAATATCTTTACTTCTTTGACTATAGGTCCCTGCCCGTGCTGACAAACATCAGTGATGTATCTTGACCATAAGATTACTGTCCCTAGGTTAGGTATAAGCAAGCATTTTTTTGAACATTTCAAATGCTGCAAGGAAGCTAGTTAAGGCACTGAAAAAGGAAAAAATAAATATATAAGTAAATGAACAATATTCTTTTTCTAACCATAAACGTGATATTCCAATTTTTATCAAGCAAGGGTCTTCTGATATTTGTGAATTTTGCCAACGCCCAAACCAAAGCGAATACGGTACTATTCAGTGACCACTTAGGTGGACGTAACGTGGTGAGTATCGCTATAGGATAGAGTTTTAGAGCAATGGAGATTAGTCGCCATAAAAGGGGAACATCTATAAGTTTCTCAAAATTCGGGGTACATGCGTTTCCCACAGACTGGACTCCTTTACAGCCAAAGCAGTTCGGGATGTTTTGTGCCCCTGCATATTTTTAAAATCACACCACCACCCACCAATCTATTCTGTGCATGGCTGTGTTTTTAATATGCTATAAATTGATGACTACTAAAATACCACTAATATAGCATTATCCATCAACAACTGCCGAGGGTAAATAAAGGTATTTGTATTATTATTGCTACCATTTGTATTAACCTGAAATATACGTGAAGAAGAGATAACAACCCCTGTGTCGATATCGCTGAGTAGAAATATTTGAAATCTGATAACTGGAGCAATGCCCATTTTCACCAAGACTAGCTAAAATCTCAAGCATCTAGACAAATATGGAGCTAATCAAGATAAACATATATAATAAACCAAGTTATTCTCGCTTTTGAATTGTGTTCTCCCTTATGATCTTTAGTGTCATTGCCGATGCGCGATTCGAGCAGTCATCGTTAAAAGTTTTGTCCTCTTCTGTTTTGAAAATGGCGGAAATTTGGAGAATTAGGATACATTAGTTTGAGCTCGTGACTGGGGGCTAAAGATTATGGGTACCTGAAACGTGCTGGCCGGTGTTGGACGGTTGCTAGTAGAATGGCTCCATGACTGAATGAAATGATACATGCCGTTTTCTTTAGGTGAAAATAATTTCAGTAAAAACTCTCTGAGTGGCGGTTTCAGGGGTCCGTGGTCAGTTCTCTTTCGAGACAAAGGCAAAGGGCCGGATGTTGTACGTTATGTCGGGATATTATTTTGTGAATAGTGTACACAACTGTTCTTATGTTGAATTTTAGATTTCCCTTCATTATTATATAAATCGAAATAAGTTTGCTCCTAGTTGCCGTGTATTGCTGTCTTTTCAGATATATATGGATGTGCACAGAAGACGTCATACTAGTGTGGGAAGTACCATATTACATTTAACCATCTTGTTGTGTGCTCGCCTCTGTCAGCTCTCACTCTTTTTGTGTCTTACCCCACATTTTGTACTGACATTCGTCTCGTGGATATCCACAGCTATACTCTTTGACAATTGTTTATCTGGACGTAAATATCTTGATCATTGACGGATACTAGTACTCATTTGAGAAAACTCGGACGTCCATATTTTAAAGTTTCTCAACATTTTCTCACAAAGCTTAGAATTTTTTTGTTTTGTTTTGTGGGTATGAAAGTAATGCTCCTAAGGCCATGTGGGCACATTTGCACATTAGTAGTGAATTGCAATTGCATGTGTTAAATATCGTGGTGAAGTGTATTGTCCCTTTGTTACTCTGAGACTTCTTGGGGTGGGTATTACTCTCTCGCTTCTGCACTACCTTTACCATGTCATGTGCTACGCAATCTACGTGTACATCTGACTTATACGCTCGTGTATGGCTTCTCAACATATTTCAGTAGCTTAAACCATTTATTTTCTCGTGTAATACCTCTGGAAGAGCGGAAGCCCCACAAGTTGTTCATTAAATTTTGTCTGCTGCATGTACTGTTCAATCGTTTTGCTGACAAGTTTGAATGAGGATTAGGGGTCATATTTGCGTCTGTCACTTACAGCTGATGTCGGACGTGCTCGCCCTGGATCGGTCTACGTCTCTCCGGCTGAGATCACTGTTCCAGCTCCTTTTGTACTTCTCGCTACATACCTCTGATGTTTTTGTCAGTCCAGGGAGTGGTACTTCTATTCTGTGAGGCAATGCAAGAATGCCGAATGCTGATACATGTACGTGTATCATTAACGACCGTCTAGCCACAAACATAGTCAACTGACGCTGGCCTTTGGTTTGTAAATAACTGTTGAAGTCTTTTATCCCCACCGTGCTCTGAACCCTCTTGTTCACTTGATACAGTCTTGTTAACAAAGTTGAGAAATTTCTATTTTTTTTATTTTCCATTACCACTGCAAAGAAAAGGAAAAAATAACACATAGTACTACTAGAAATTTATGAATACTGAAGACGAAAGACAACAATTTTTAAAGGTGGTAATAGTTAAGGAAGCCTATATACTAATCCGTGGGGCTTATGAGAAACTAACGACGGCTTGTCGACACCTTTATTTTATCTATCTTTCTGTTCCTCGCAAGGGACGCAGCTAAATCGGTTCGCAATAACCCTAGGATATTTTTACAGAGCCGATTGCTGGGTTGTAATTTGATATTTTTATACTTTGATCAATCGACTAAACTGACGGCCTTTCGTGATCATAACTAGGTAGAAATGACCTGAGTACTCGACTATATGGCCCTCTCGCCCATAAAATGACAATACCTCAGGGCCATTGCTAACTACGTCAAAACACTGACATAAACATCAAGTGGCTCACTTTGATATTTTGGCTAGGGGTGCAAAACAAACTACCAGTTTTTGGCAACATACAGAGACACTGAGCCATTATTATTTTTTTTCAAGAACGTGGAGTCAGCTTTTCAAATGCCACGTCGGAAGTGAAGGTTTATTTATAGTGCTTTATTAATGTACGCTAGGTTTCTTTTACGTTATATAATAATACACTGCTGTTTTAACTATACTTTCAACGACTACTTTTCAAACATGTCAATTGTCTATCTAACAGTACGAACTGTGTAGGTCTCAATCAAAAATGTGCAACTTACACTATGTTTAATGTTTACTGCTGTTGTTGTGGCTTTCTGACTCTTTTCTATCTATAATACACTTGATGGGCCCACGACAAAAGTATTTACGTTTCCGATATTCTCGCGTCAAGTGCGTAACAGAGCTTTGCTAGTATATTTCCAATATCATGTTTTGCAGAGTTTATAAAACTCAGCTTACACTTAGGCAATAACTTATGGTCCCTTTGAGATATAAGTGTGTTTGATCTTTGCGGTGTTCTGGAGTGAAATTTGTTGCTTAGTTTTTAGATCAGCAGGATTTCTCGTACGCGAGTTGTATGCTCTCTGTCCAGGGCAATATATTTGTGTGACCAGCTGCGATCCTGGATAACATTCTAGCTTCTCCGCCAAAGTTTATAAATCACTGCTTGAGTGCGCCTGAACATGAGATGGAGAGAAAAAATTTCAGCCACATTTTACCAAACAGCAGCACTGGCATTCGAGCATGTACTCAACTATGTGCTCTGAGTTGGACTGAGCTGTGACCGCTGTGAATAGTGAGAAAGAAATTCTTTCCTCGTTCAGGAAGTAGAAGCATATCTCTATTTTCTGCAGAATATGAGTCTATCCGTTTGATTATCTGGATTGCTAAAAAATTTTTATTTGAACAGTACATGACTTCTGGTTCGCTTGTATAGCTGATGCCATTTCCTTCATCCCCTTCTACAAGACAAGGACTGTCCGTGAATACTGACCACATGAAGACAACACAATCTCATTGTGTTTGCGTAACATTCCTCGCAAATAGAGATTGCGTAAACGTCCTGACGTCGGGCAAGATGAGACAATTCAGTAAATTGAAAGCGGTGTTCGTTAAATATAACAAAACTCAAGAACTACCTCACAGATCTTAACCTATCTTTGTTTTCCATAACATCGCGATCATTCTATATTTTATAACTAATTATTGGCTCGAGATGTATTATCGCGCTGATTCTTAAATTGGACGCGGGCCGTGCAGCCCGAGATCAACTATCACGCAGAGAAATCAAGAGCTGAATTAGTCCTAAGTATCGGTAGTAGTCGAGTTACGTGTATATAGTATATGCAGACAGAACGTCATTTTAGACTGTAATCTGATCACCTTTTAAATTGTATCATTTTTGAGTTTTTAATCTTGTAATAAGTAGCTTAATTATTTGACTTATTGATTTTAGATCCTATTAGTGTAAGCGCTAGTGATTATTGTTATTATTATTATTTGTGATAGAACCGCTGTTAAGATTTACACTAATGAATGATTAGCGTTGTCCTCAGAGTATGACGTTTAATAACTGTGTTTATAGAATCAAGGGTGCGCATTTTCTATCCCGGGATCACTCCGACTCTAGTTGATATCACAGGCCCTTATATTGGGCTAACGTTTAACAGATGCATAATATCATTTCGCAGAATATAACACCTGAACGTGTGAAGACCTGAACAGAGCAATATCACATTATTGTGTAACTGTCATTGAGATGCTGGCTTGGGCTATAGCAAAATGTGATACCCTTATTCAACTACGCCATTCTCTTTTTAGCTAAAAACAAACCATATATTTTATTTCCACACAAGTGCAATGCTTTACAAATGCTACTTATTCTCTGCAGCGGATCAAAGTGGCTTAGCTCAAATATAGAACCTTGTAGAATGAAAGCATTATTAGCTTCTAATAACCCGAGCGCGTGCAGTCTGTAGTAGATAGAATCTCATGAACCGGCTGGAGGTGTCGCTCAGACCCGAAAAAAAAAAAACAAAACGCAAAATAGGCTTTTGTGAGTCTCTACAGTTCGACCGGAGGACAAGATTTTTCATATAGTGCGCGGCTAGCTCGCGTAATAGTTAACTATGATTTATTCTTATGTAAGCAAGAAAAATTGGAATACGTTAGTCGTCATCAGAGGGTTCAGAATTAGCCGGATTACTGTCGAGTAAGTGTCGAGTTTAGGTCGAGGAAAATCAATGAATATGCATAACGGTCGAGTGAGTGTCGAGTTAGGTCGAGGAAAATCATTAATATGCATAACGGTCGAGTCCATGAGGTGACCTATTGTTGTAACTTTTGGGTTCCCCCATACAAATGAGGTGTCTTCCTCCATACTAATTCGGTATAGGTTTACTAATAAGCGTCGCTCTTTTACAATGAAAACAATAAGGCTGCCTGGGCTTGCCCGCTAATAGTTAACCCTGATTGGAAAAAAATCTCTTATGTGTTAAAATTATAAGCGCGAATTTTAACGAAAGCGCTATCGTTCTTGTAATCGCTTTGCTGCGAAAGTCTATCTCCGAGACTTTCAGTTTATTCGAAACGTTTATCATGAAGATGGCTTTTTTCACTAACGTTATTGATCTTCAAGCTGCGTTGAGCGCTTGTTTAACTGTCCGTGATCGGGAAACGTTGACAAGCGCAAACTTTTGAAAGCGTAATAAGGTTCTCTAGCTTTCTATGAATGGGATACGTTTCGCCGATTTTGCGACAATCGGGGGGGGACTCTTTTTAACCCCCGAGTTGATTTAGGTTAGACTCTATCAGCTTTTATTCCTCAGCTTTCGCTGACGAGAGAGAGATTAAATTCGTAGACTAAGAGCTCGAGTTTTCCGCTCCGTTCGTCACGCCACTGAACTCCACGTACCCTCGAGTTTGCATACTGACAAACTCGAACGGAGAAACCCGTGGGACATCTCTATCACCATATCTGAAGAAACTATATAAGCGGGACACAGGAGAAACTGTGCCATTTGAACTTGGTTAAAGTGTTGCTTACACTTCATTTCTGTCAGTAGCAGACCCGCGAATTTTTAAACGCGATGAAGAAACTTTATACTCCAAATCACAAGTTGTATCGAAGAATACTACTACTTAACCATCAAGCTACAGTCTACAAAGAAGAGGTAAAGTTTTACGCGTGCTATATTCAACGGGGGGGGGAGACCTCGATATTGCAGGCACGGGGTATGGCTTCGGTGTTCCATATGTTAAAGGGGCTGTTCGCTAGCTTGGGACGATGCCGCACCTTCCGCATAGGGCGCTAAAAGGGGTTTTATGGCTTGGCAAAAGGCATTAGAAACAGAAAAGCTAGGGGGTCCTTTAAGTTTTGCGCGTCCAGTATGTTCTGGAGGGATAATTATGTAACACACGAGCAGCTGGCTGAAGCTCGTAGTAGAGAGAGCTTATTGGTGGACTAGTACCGTCTTTTGCGGCTGGCGTAGTGGTCGGACAAGTCTGACACAAAAGGGAAAGTGCTAGTTATCCGTGGTTTACCCTGCTTCCGTTGCATAGGAACACGCAACACTGGGCAGTTTGTTGTTGGTGATCAGGACGAAGACCGACTTTCAACTTTGTCGGTAGTTTAGAGGTGGGCTTGCCCCTGGATAAAAGAATATAGAATAATACCGGAAAAAAATGCCTTAGTCATCTTTATACTTCATTTTAACGACCATGTCCTCGAGTAAGTAAAGAACAGACGCTCCCTTTCCTTCATCTCTTAACTCGAGTTTGCGCCTAGCGAAGCATCAGCGTCAGTTTTTACTTACTTAGAGCTCACTAGCTCACTTTGATCGCAGAAAACAGAGTACGAGCGCGAATTATGTTGCAGATTCTTTGTGAAATACTACTTCATGGTAAAACATACCGGGCTCCTCTAAGGAGTGGAAGCACTAACTTAAGTGAAAAGCATGCTAGATGCCCTTGCTAGATCTTCGTTGAATCAGTGTTCCCTATACAAGAAACAAAGAGTATACTTCGTTGCCTCATTAGGACGTGCTAGGAGGATTTATAGCAAGATTATGCTAATGCCCCAGGTTCTAACTAGGCAATAGTGGCCGCTTAATGTTCTATAAAACGTCGCTTGATCTAGTCTGTGAGTAATAAATCCGTTGGTTTTGCTTGTATTACGTTAACGAGTGGCTAGGTGGCAATGCATGAAGAGAAAAATGTCGTCCATTGGGATGAAGAGGTAAGAGTTAGGGCTGATTATGAAGACACGGACACCGCCGCGAAGGGAGCACGTCAGGAATAGCGTATAACGGAGATAAGGCTCGTCACTTACAAAGATACGTGATTTTGGCGTGAAGTCTGTCCCAACGGGTTTTCCATGACTAAAAGGCGGCTCCGATCATAGTTGATCACAGCATGGCGGCTTCCACAAGATATCATTGTTGGTTTGGACACGCGTCGCGGACAGATGTTCCTTCCGAACCATCGGCGATATAATTACCGACGTGACGAACTATTAATGCCGGAGGCTGAGTCGAATATGTGTTTACTTTGTACTCGTCCCATACCGGACGATGTTGTGTTCAACTGCGTGGCCGCTCAAGAACTATTTACCGAGGGTTTGGCAGATGTCTTAGGAATACCGAGAGTAGCGTTTGATAGCAAAATAATAGAGAATTTTTGGGCGGCACTATTTGGAAAAAACGTAACCAGCCTAAATCGCGGATATAAGAGATCAGTGAGGCATGGTGATGAGAAATTGGATCCTGCCTGAGAGTAGTGATAATGAGGAAGGCTACAGAGGCAGCTGTCTGAAGTGATAGGGTGAACATACACCCGAATCAGGAAAGCTCCTAGATCTGTGGAAGGCCTTGAAGAAAATTCAGAGTATTTTGCTTAAGGGAAGAAGAGTTCTGTGGGCTGCGTGATTGTGCAACGGGTAGAGAACTGTTTAACGAAAGCGCTAGTCGTCCAAATGCCCTAGATGATGTTTTGGCTGATGATGTGGGTATAGGAATTTGGTCCCGATATGTGTGTACGGATCAAATTCCTGTTGATCGTAAACACTTATGGCAGATGGAATTTATTTGTGGTGCGCATGGACACTGCCAACGCGGTGAAACACATTAACTTCAAAGCACTTTAAAAAGGACTTGGCATAATTGCCTCGCACAGCGAAGATGAATGACAGGGCTGATTGATTTCCTGATGACTTTTTACTCAGCTTCTAAGGGTTTTCAGTTTTGTCATTTTTCCCGTGTCTGCATTTCAGTAATCTCTGTGTCATTGATTTTTATGCATATTCGCTCATTAACTGGGCAGTAATAAATCAAGAAACAGTTGCTGTTCACAACAATATTTATTGTCGCCGTGTTGTACCAGTCACTTAGCGCTGTCGGCGGGGCTGCTATTGTTTGTCTAATTTCAAATGATAGGCGCTGTCCATGGGTATTCTGCACCGTTCGGAGTTTTTGTCAGTATGCAAATTCTAGGTGAGATGGATAGTTGCAGATGCGCGTGCACTAGAACGGAGGCAGGAAAACTGAGATCGAGCGCATGTTATGCTATAGAATTAATTCCTCTCTCATCGTCAGCTATACAGCTGAGAATTAAAGCTATGAGTTGAGCTTCCTACCTAAGATCCATCGGGGTTAAAGAGTCCGGGCAAATTAAAGTTTCGAAAATCGGAGAAAGTTTTCAAAGAAAGCTAGAGAACTTATTACACTTTCAAAACATTTGTGGTTGTCACGCGTTTCCCGAATCACGGACAGGTTAACACAAGCGTCAAAAGCAGTTGAAAAAACATGGCCGCTAGTGAAAAAAAACCATCTTCATGATAAACGTGTTCGGAATAAACTGAAAAGTCTCGGAGATAGACTTTCGCACAAAGCGATTCACAAAGAACGATAGCGCTTTCGTTAAATTCGCGCTTATAATTTTAACACATAAGAGATTTTTTCCAATGCAGGGTTCATATTAAAACGGGCAAGCCAGGCAAGCTTATTGTTTGTATTGTACTAGAGTGACGCTTATTAGTAAACCTATACCGAATTAGTATGCAGGAAATCCACATTAGTATGGAGGAACCCATTTTTACCTAGGTAGCTAGACACTTCATTAGTATGGAGGAACCCAAGATTATAACAATAGGTGACGTCATTGACTCGACCGTTATGCATATTAATGATTTTCCTCGACCTAACTCGACACTCACTCGACCGTTATGCATATTAATGATTTTCCTCGACCTAACTCGACACTTACTCGACAGTAATCCGGCTAATTCTGACCCTCTATGACTACTAACGTTATTCAATTTTTCCTTGCTACATAGAATAAACATCGTTAACTATTACGCCGAGCTTAGTCGGCGTTCTATATGGAAAACTCTTGTCCTCGGGTCGACTGTATAGCGACCTCACTGCGTTCGGTCTGTAGCGACGACCTCCGCGGTTCATGAGGTTCTTCTTACCAGACCTCCGCTCGGTTATTAAGTACTAAGCTAATAATTGTTTCAATTCTTACTAGGTTCTTTTTGAGCTATCCATTTGATCCGCTCGAGTAAGTAGGCATGTAAAGCATTGCACTTGGTGTGAAATAAAATATGGTTTGTTTTTAGGCTAAAAGAGAATGCCGTAGTTGAGGTTTTTTCATTTTGCTAAAGCAGGCAGGCATCAATGACAGTTAACTAAGTGATATTGCTCTGTTGTTTCCACGTTCAGGTGTTATATTTCTGCGCAATGTTTATGTATGTTTAAACGTTTAGCAATTAGGACTGTTGATAATCAACTAGGTGGTGATCCCGGGATAGTAAATTGCGCACCTTGATTTCTAAACACAGTATTTAAACGTTCTCTGACACGTATTCATTCATTAGTGTAAATCTAACAGCGTTCTATCACGATAATAATAAATATAACATAATCAATAGCGCTTTACATAATAGGATCTAAAAATCACTAAGCTCAAATAATTAAGATACTTATTCAAGTTAAAACTCAAAATAATACAATTTGAAAAGGTGATTCCGATTACAAGTCAGAATGCCGTTCTCTGATTATCTTACGCTACTGACTACTCAGAACTAGCTATTCGCTCTTGATTTCTCTGCGTGATGGTTGACTCGGGCTGTCGTGCCCGCGTCAACTTAGAATCGACGCGATAGATAAGTCTCGCGCCAATATCTAGTTATTAAATATAAATGATTTGCCTGTTCTGGAAAACAAAGATATGGTTAAGATCTGTTGAGTGTATTTTTTTGGTTTGTTATAGTGCAATATATAACACCGCTTTCAATTCCTCACTTGTTTTCATTTGCCCATGTCAGGGACGTTTACGCAATCTCTTTTGTCGAAGGAGTTACCACCATGAGTTGTGTGTCTTATTGTGTCAAGATTCGCATGGTCGCTTGTCTTTTAGACAGGAGAAGGAAATAGGCATCACTTTCCAGCAACCAGAAGTATGTATGTTTCCAAATAAAAAATTTTTAGCATCAAGATATCAAAGTAGCTCCTATTCTGCCAGATAGAGATTTCTCTTTCTTCTGAAAGGAGGGGAAAGAATTTCATTTCATCTCAGGGTAAGTAGTCCAAGGCCTTGTTGTACATGATTGCCGCTTGCTGCTGTCTTGGTAATGTGGCTGAAATTTTTTCTTCCATCTTCAAGGTTTCAGGTGGCACTCAATCAGTGTATTTTATAACATTTTGCGGGAAAGCTGGATGTTTGCTCTCAGGCGTCGAAAACATTGCTTGGACAGGAGCAAACATGTGAGAAATCTTTGCTGGGGACTAAACACTAGCAAACAAGTTCACTCCAAACACTGGCATAGATAAACACACTTTATCTCAACTGACCATAAGTTATTGCCTAAGGTTAGCTGAGTTTTTAACTTCTGAACATGTATTGGAACTATCTGCAAGCCATCTGTTACGCACTTGAGCGAGAATAGGGAACCGTAAATTACTTTTGTGATTGGCCATCACAGGTTGATAAGAAAAGAAATAAGAACAAACAGCAGTAATAAACATATTGAAGTTGCACATTTGTTTTGATTGAACCTCACATTTCGTATGTTGCTCTCATAACATTTTGAAAAGTGTCAGTTTGAAAGTTAAAAAACGCAGTAATATTTTTATATAACTGTAAAAAGACAACTAGGTACATTAATAAAGGCATAAACCTTTCACTTCCGACGTTGGCATTGAAGCTGACTCCCGTTTCTTGAAAAAATAAGGCCTCTTTGATTTTGCAATGTATTTTGTTTTGGCCCCTCGGCCAAAATATCAAAGTGACCCCACTTGATGTTTGTCCAGTGTTTTGACGTGTTAGCAATGGCTGAGGTATTGTCATTTTTATGCGAGGGCCTTATGTGTACTCGGTTTTCCTATTATGATAATCGAAGCCAGTCGTTTTAGTTTTATCAAAGTAAAATCTTACAATCCCACAATTGGGCTCTGTAAAAATCTAAGGTTTATTGCGAACGATTACTGCGTCCTTGCGAGGAGAAGATATACAAATAGGTGTCGAAGCCGTCGTTTAGTTCATAAGCCCCCGCTTCTGTATATGCTTCCTTACCATTACACCTTTAAAATTGTTGTCTTTCGTCTTCAAGTTATCATAATTTCTAGTTATTGTGTTATTTTTTCTTTTCTGTTTGCGTGGTTAATGGAAAATAAAATAAAATAGAAGTTTATCAATTGTTAGCAATTATGTAGACCAAGAGGGTTTCAAGGCGGTGGTATAAAAGGACTTCAACAGTTTTATTTACAACCAAGGCCAGGTCAGTTTGACTATGTTTGTGGCTTAGACGTTTCGTTTATGATACGTACATGTTCTTCAGCATTCGGCATTCTTGCATTGACTCAGATAAAGTAACACTCCCTGGACTGACAAAACTCAGAGGTTAGCGAGAAGTACAAAAGGAGCTGTAGTTTATCCAGCTCGGACGTGCTGATCAGGAGCATGTGTCGAGCTTGTTATCGCAGATGCAATTGCAATCCTTTCAAACTTTGTCACTAAACATTGAACTCACCATGCCGCGACAATAATTTCAAGAACACTTTGGGTTTCAGAAATTATGTGTTAAGTCTTATGCATTTGAAGTCCATACCGGGTAAGTTCGTATTTCGTTTGTTTGAGCACTGCAATGGTAAATGTGTTTGAGAAGGACCACCGAAGTTCGAGTAACAAAGGGAAAATAACTGTCCACCGATTATTACCCGCATTGTCATTACTTCTGTGCATGCACTGTCTTAAGTATCTTCTAAACAAAACAAAAATTCTAAGTTGTGAAAATGTGAAACTTTAAAATTGACGTCCGTTTTTCATGCGTCTTCCCTGTCCATTGATCAGATTTTCGTCATCACATTGTCAAGTAGCTGTGATTCACGAGACGATAGGCAAAATGTGGTAAGAACATCAGTAACTACACTTGGCTACGCCTCGTCAGTCATTTTTTGTTCTTACCACATTTTGACTATCGTCCCTCGTGTGATCACGCTACTTTTGCCAATGTTTATGACGAAAATCATGATCCAATGACAGGACACGACGCATGAAAACGGACTCAATTTTTAAGTTTCTACATTCACCACTTGAATTTTTGTTTGTTTTTGATAGAAGATACTCAGACAGTGCATGCCCATAAGAATGCAATGCTGTGTAAAATATCGGTGGAATGTTATTGTCCCTGTGTTACTCGAACTTCTGGTGGATTCCTTCTCACTACCTTTACCATTGCAGTGCTAAACAAACGACATCCTGACTTTACTCGGTTATGGGCTTCAAAATGCAGTAGCTAACCATGTTAATTTCCTGAACCAAAGTGTTTTTCTAAATTATTGTCGCTGCCATGGTAGGTTCAATGTTTTGTGACAAGGTTTTTGAAAGGATTGCAATTGCATCTGGCGATTAACACTGACATCTGCTCCTGTCAGTCTACGTCCGGCTGAGATCAACTTACAGCTCCCTTTTGTACTTTCTCGCTAACCTCTGATGTTTGTCAGTCCGGGAGTGTTACTTCATTCTGATCAAATGCAAGGAATCCGAATGCTGAATACATGTAGCGTTCATAACGACCGTCTAAGCCACAAACATAGTCAACTGACCTGGCCTTGTTGTAAATAAGACGGTTGAAGTCTTTTATACCACCGCCTTGAACCTCTTGGTCACTATAATTGTAAAATTGGATAATTCTATTTATTTTTATTTTCCATAACCCCCACCACGCCCAAAAGAAAAGGAAAATAACCAATACACTAGAAATTTATGTTAACTTGAGACGAAAGACACAATTTTTAAAGTGGTATGGTCATGGAATGCTATACATAAGCCGGGGCTTATGACTAAACGACGGCTTCGACACCTATTTATATCTTTCTTTCCTCGCAAGGGACGCAGTAATCGTTCGCATAAACCTAGCATTTTTTTTACAGAGCCAATTGCTGGGATTGTAATGATTTTTACTTTTGATAAAACTAACGACGGCTTCGGGGGGGGGGGGGGGGGAGTCATAATAGGAAAACCGAGTACACTATAAGGCCCTCGCCTAAAAATGACATACCTCAGCCATGGCTAATCCACGTTCAACACTGACATAACATCAAGTGGGCTCACTTTTATATTTTGGGCGAGGGGCAAACAAACTCCATTGCAAAATCAAAGAGGCCTTGATTTTTCAATAAAAACAAAGAACGTGAGTCAGCTTTCATGCCAAACGTCCGGAAGTGAAAGGTTAATGCTTTTATTAATGTACGCTAGTTGTTCTTTTACAGTTTATATAAATATACTGCTGTTTTAACTTTCAACGCCTACTTTTCAAAATGTATGTCGAGACACATACGAAATGTTAGGTCTTTAATCAAAATGTGGGCAACTTCATTATGTTTATTACTTGCTGTTTGTTTCTTATCTTTTTCTATCAAACTGTGATGGCGCACAAGCACAAAAGTATTTTACTGGTTCCTATTCTCGCTCAGTGCGTAACAGAGGCTTTGTCAGATATTTCCAATACATGTTCGAGTACAACTCAGTCCTAACTTAGCTAATAACTTATGGTCCGGTTGAGAATAAAGTGTGTTTATCTTGCCAGTGTTCTGGAGTGAAATTTGTTTGCTTAGTTGTTTAGTCAGCGAAGATTTCTCCCATGTTTGCTCCTTTGTGCCAGGCAATGTTTTTTGACGCGAGCAAATCACTTTCTCCGCCAAAGGTTTATAATCACTGCTTGAGTGCCTGAACATGAAATGAAGAAAAAATTTCAGCCACATTACCAAGACAGCGCACTGGCAATGCATGTTACAACACGTGCCTTGTACTACTTACACTGAGAGATGGAGGAAAAAAAATTCTTTCCTCGTTCAGAAGGAGAAGAGAATCTCTATCTGGCAGAATATGAGCTACTTTGATTATCTGTGATTGCTAAAAATTTTTATTTGACATGTACATTACTTCTGGTCGCTGGAAAGCTGATGCCATTTCCTTCCCTTTCTAAAAGGACAAGGACTGCGAATCTGACACATGAAGACAACACAACTCATGGTTTGGTAACTCCTCGACAAAAGAGATTGCGTAAACGTTCCTACATGGGCAAATGGAAACAATCAGGAATTGAAAGCGGTGTTTACTTGAAATATAACAAACCAAAATACCTCACAGTCTTAAGCATATCTTTTGTTTTCCATAACATGCATTCATTCTACTTTAATAACTAGATTATTGGCTCGAGATTATTTCGCGCGATTCTAAGTTGACGCGGCCGCAGCCGAGTCACCTATCACGCAGAGAAATCAGAGCGAATAGTCTAAGTTCTGAGTAGCTCAGTAGCGTAGATAATCAGAGAACGTCCCTTTAAGACTTGTAAATCGTCACTTTTAAATTGTATCATTTTGGAGTTTTTAACTTGTAATAAGTATCTTAATTATTTGACTTATTGTTTTAGATCCTAGTATGTAAGCGCTATGATTATTGTTATTATTATTTTTGTGTATAGACGCTGTTAGATTTACAACTAATGATGATATCGTTGTCAGAGACGTTTAAATACTGTGTTTAGAAATCAGGTGCGCATATTCCTATCCGGGATCACCACCATAGTGTGATTATCACAGTCCCCTATATTGGTCTACGTTTAACATACATAAATCATTGCGCAGAAATATAACACCTGAACGTGGAAATCGAACAGAGCAATTCACATTATGTTAACTGTCATTGGGGATGCTGCTGCTTAGCAAAATGAACTCAACTACTGCATTCCTCTTTTAGCTAATAAACAATCCTTTTATTTCACACAAGTGCAATTCTTTACATGCTACTACTCTGCAGCGGATCAAAGTGGATATCTCAAATAAAAGAACCTAGTAAGAATGAAACAATTATTATCTTCTATAACCGAGCGGGGGGGGGGGGGGCGAGTCTGCATAGAGAATCTCATGAACCGCGGAGGTCGTCGCTACAGACCGAACGCATTGAGGTCTCTACAGCGACGAGGACAGTTTTTCCATATAGACCGACTAAGCTCGGCGTAATAGTTAACGATGTTTTTCTATGTAAGACAAGAAAATTGAATGTTAAGGAGTCATCAGAGGGTTCAGAATTAGCCGGATTACTGTCGAGTAAGTGTCGAGTTAGGTCTAGGTAAATCATTAATATGCATAACGGTCGAGTGAGTGTCGAGTTAGGTCGAGGAAAATCATTAATATGCATAACGGTCGAGTCCATGAGGTGACCTATTGTTATAACTTTTGGGTTCCCCCATACAAATGAGGTGTCTTCCTCCATACTAATTCGGTATAGGTTTACTAATAAGCGTCACTCTAGTACAATACAAACAATAAGGTTGCCTAAGCTTGCCTGGGCTCTTTTAACCCTGATTGGAAAAAAATCTCTTATGTGTTAAAATTATAAGCGCGAATTTTAACGAAAGCGCTATCGTTCTTGTAATCGCTTTGCTGCGAAAGTCTATCTCCAAGACTTTCAGTTTATTCGAAACGTTTATCATGAAGATGGTTTTTTTTCACTAGCGGCCATGTTTTTTAAACTGCTTTGAGCGCTTGTTTAACTGTCCGTGATTCGGAAACGCTGACACCACAAATGTTTTGAAATTGTAATAAGGATTCTCTAGCTTCTATGAAAACGTTCTCCGATTTTCGAAATCGGGATCTTTTAACCTCGATTGGTTTAGGTAGAATCTATCATGCTTTTATTCTCAGCTTTGCTGACGAGAGAGAATTAAATTCTTAGCTAAGAGCTCGAGTTTTTCCGCTCCGTTAGTCACGCACTAACTCCACTCCCTAGATTTGCATACTGACAAAACTCGAACGGAGAAACCCATGGGACAGCTCTATCATTGAAATGACAACAATAGAAGCTCGGACCGCTAATTAAGTGTCAATACGCCACAATAAATATGTTTGAACAACTTGCTTCTTTTATTACGTTTATGAACGAATACAAAAAATTAATACACAGAGATTTGAAATGCATACACGAAAATGACAACTGAACAAAACTGAGTAAAGTATTAGGAAATCAATCGTCTTCATCTTCGCTTGGAGGATAATGAGTCCTTTTTAAAGTGTTTGAATTAATTTGTTTCACCGCGTGGCAGTCAGCGCACCAAATAAATCCATCTGCCAAGTGTTTACGATCAACAGGAATTTGATGTACACATATCGGACAAATCCTATAACCATCATGCCAAAAACATCTAGGGCATTTGACTACTGCTCTTTCGTAAACGTTCTCTCCGTTGCAATAGCAGCAAAGAGCTTTTCCTTTAAGCAAAATCTCTGAATTTTCTTCAGGTTCCAGATCTGGGTTTTCTGATTCTTGGTGTTCACTATATTCAGACGCTGTCTCTGTGCCTTCTTCATTATCACTACTTTCGGAGACCATTTCTTCATCACCAGCCTCACTGTCTTTATCGCGATAGACGTGTTCTTTTTCCAATAGTTCCGCCAAAATTCTCTTATTTTGTATCAAACGCTTATCGATTCCTAACTCTGCCAACCCATCGATAAATGTTTTGAGGGCTCGAGGTTTAACAACATCGTCGTTATGGGGGAGTAACACATATTTGACCAGCTCTGAAATGTTCGTCACTGGTATTATTCGCTGGTTTCGGAGTAACTGTCCGCGAGGTGTCCAAAACAAGATATCTTTGGAAGCCGCCATGCTGTGTAATAGATCGGAGGCCTTTAGTCGGGAAACGCGTTTGGACAGACCTTCTAAAATATCTTTAATTCGAGGTTCTTCGTTATCGCTTTCCTCGTTTCACTTGCGTTGTTGTCTTCATAATCGCTCTCTTCCTCTTCATCCCAGGCGACTTTCCCCTTCATATTGACCAGCACTCGTTAACGTCTAGAACCAACTGATTATACTACAGACTAGATCGCAACGTTTTATAACATTAAGGGCCCTATGCTAGTTAGAACCGGGATTAGCAAATCTTGTATAAATCCTCCACCTTCTTGAGCAAGAATATACTTTTTTTTCTTGTAAGGAACACTTGATTCAACGAGACTAGCAAGGGCATCTGCATGCTTTTTTTAAGTTGTGCTTCACTTCCTTAGAGACCGGTATGTTTCCCTGAAGTAGATTAAAAAGAATCTGAACTAATGCGTGTATCTGTTCTGGAGTGGCTGTCTCTAGAAGAAACTGACGCTGATGTTCTGGGCAACAAGTTAAGAGATGAAGGAAAGGTAGGTTGTTCTTTACTACTCGAGACATGGTCGTAAAATGAGTTAAACATGACAGGCATCGGTATTTTATATTTTTTTCCAGGGAACCCACTTAAATTTACAACCAAAGTTGAAAGTCGTCTTCGTCCTGATCCAACACAACTGTTTTGCGTTTCTTGAACGGGGGTAGACCACGAAACTGCACTTTCCTTTTTGTAGATTTTCGACCAACTCCAGCCCGCCCCTGCCCACCACCCCCGCCTGAGTACTAGTCCACCAATAGCTTCTCTACTACGCTTCGCCAGCGCTGTGTTAACATTATTTTCCTTCCAGAACATCTTGGGGCCACTTGGACCCCTGTTTTGTAATGCCTTTTTGGCCAAGCACTTTTAGCGCCTTGCTGTAAATGAGGCATCGCCCAGCGACACAGCCCTTTTAACATATGGAACCTAAGCCATACCCCTGCTGTAACTCGGGCTCCGTAGAAAAGCCGGTAAACTTTACCTCCTTTTTGCCTTAGCTTGATTTAAGTAGTATTCTTCGTACACAACTTGTGATTTGGAGTAAAAGTTTCTTCATCGCGTTTACAAATTCGCGGGTCTGCTCTGACAGAAATGAGTGTAAGCACACTTTCACCAAGTTCAAATTGGGCCAGTTTCTCCTGTGGCCCGCTTTATATAGTTTTTTGATATGGTGATGTCTGTCCCATGGGTTTCTCCAGTTCGAGTGTTTTGTCAGTATGCAAAATACTAGGGAGGTGGAGTTCAGTGCGTGACTAACGGAGCGGAAAAACTCGAGCTCTTAGCTAAGAATTTAATTCTCTCTCGTCAGCAAAGCTGAGAATAAAGCATGATAGATTCTACCTAAACCAATCGAGGTTAAAAGATCCCGATTTCGAAAATCGGAGAACGTTTTCATAGAAAGCTAGAGAACCTTATTACGCTTTCAAAAGTTTGCGCTTGTCAACGTTTCCCGATCACGGACAGTTAAACAAGCGCTCAACGCAGCTTGAAGATCAATAACGTTAGTGAAAAAAGCCATCTTCATGATAAACGTTTCGAATAAACTGAAAGTCTCGGAGATAGACTTTCGCAGCAAAGCGATTACAAGAACGATAGCGCTTTCGTTAAAATTCGCGCTTATAATTTTAACACATAAGAGATTTTTTTCCAATCAGGGTTAACTATTAGCGGGCAAGCCCAGGCAGCCTTATTGTTTTCATTGTAAAAGAGCGACGCTTATTAGTAAACCTATACCGAATTAGTATGGAGGAAGACACCTCATTTGTATGGGGGAACCCAAAAGTTACAACAATAGGTCACCTCATGGACTCGACCGTTATGCATATTAATGATTTTCCTCGACCTAACTCGACACTCACTCGACCGTTATGCATATTAAGATTTTCCTCGACCTAACTCGACACTTACTCGACAGTATCCGGCTAATTCTGACCTCTATGACTACTACCGTATTCAATTTTTCTTGCCGTAACATGATAAAACTCGTTGAACTATTACGCGAGCTTATTCGGTCTATATGGCAAAATCTTGTCCCTCGGTCGACTGTAGAGACCTCACTGCGTTCGGTCCTGTAGCGCGACCTCCGCGGTTCTGAATATTCTTCTATCAGACCTCGCGCTCGGTTATTAGAAGCTAATAATGTTTCATTCTTACTAGGTTCTTTTTTGACTATCCACTTGATCCGCTGCAGATTAAGTAGCATGAAAGCATTGCACTTGTTGAAATAAATATGGTTTTTTGTTTTTTAGCTAAAGGAGATGCCGTAGTTGAGGTTTTTCATTTTTGCTAAGCTCAAGCATCAAAATGACAGTTAACTAATGTGATATGCTCTGGTCCGTTTCCACGTCACGGTGTTAATATTTCTGCGCAATGATTTTATGTAGTTAAACGTTAGCAATATAGTGCTGTGATAATGCACAGTGGTGAGCCCGGGATAGGAATGCGCACCTTGATTTCTAAACACAGTATTTAACGTTTCTCTGACAACGATATCTGCATTAGTGTAAAGTCTAACGCGTTTCTTCACAAATAATAATATAATAAAATAATCAATAGCGCTTTGACTAATAGGATCTAAATCAATAGTCAAATAATTAAGATACTTTATTACAGTTAATCTCAAAAATGATACACTTTTAAAAGGTGATCGATTACGTCTAATGACGTTCTCTGATTATCTACGCTACTGACTACTCAGAACTTAGACATTCGCTCTTGAATTTCTCTGCGTGATAGTTAACGTCGGGCTGAGCGCCCGCGTCAACATTAGTATATGCTAGGCGCGATAAAATGAAATCTCGGAGTGTCCATATAATCTTTAGTTATTAAATAGAATGATTGCACTGTGTATGGAAAACACAGTATTATGGTTATTAGATCCTCTTGTGAGTTTACCACCTGTAAACTAGGTATATGTTTTGTCGGGGTTTGGTTTATATTGTCAATGTACGAGGGCGGGAACGCGCTTTCAATCCTGAATTGGTTTTCGTTTGCTCTCTGTGCAGGCGACAGCTTTATCGCAGTCTCATTTGTGCCGGGGAGCTTACGCTACCGAACGTCATTGATTTGTGTGGTTCTTCAATTGGTGTCAGAATAATAATTCGTCAGAGTCCTTGTCTTTTTTAGAAGGGAGAAGGAAATGGCTATCAGCTTTTCCAGTCGAACCAGAAGTTGTATGTTCAAATAAAATTTTTAGCACATCACAGATAATCAAAGTAGCTCATATCTGCCAGATAGAGATTCTCTTTCTTTCTGAAGAGGAAGGATTTCTTCTCTCAGGGTAAGTAGTCCAAGGCACTTGTTGTACATGCATTGCCATGCTGCTGTCCTTGGTAAATTGTGGCTGAAATTTTTTCTTCCATTTCATGTTTCAGGGCACTCAAGCAGATGATTTATAAACCTTTGCGGGAGAAGCGTGATGTTTGCTCGCGTCAAAACCATTGCTTGGACAAGGAGCAAACATGTGAGAAATCTTGCTGACTAACAACTAAGCAAACAAATTTCACTCCAGAACACTGGCAGATAAACCACTTTATCTCAACTGCGACCATAAGTTATTGCTAAGTTAGCTGAGTTTTAACCTTCTGAACATGTATTGGAAATATCTGCAAAGCCTCTGTTGTCCGCCACCTTGAGCGAGAATAGGAACCGTAAATACTTTGTGCTTGTGGGCCATCCACAGTTTGATAAGAAAAGATAAGAAACAAACAGCAGTAATAAACATATTGAGTTGCACATTTTTGATTGAGACCTTCACATTTCGTATGTTGCTCTACATACATTTTGAAAAGTGTCGTTTGAAAGTTAAAAACAGCAGTATATTTTATATAACTGTAAAAAGAACAACTAGCGTACATTAATAAAGCATAAAAACCTTTCACTTCCGACGTTGGCATTGAAAGCTGACTCACGTTCTTGAAAAATAAGGCCTCTTTGATTTGCAATGGTAGTTTGGTTTTGCCCCTCGCCAAAATATCAAAGTGAGCCCACTTGATGTTATGTCCAGTGGTTTTGACGTGGTTAGCAACTGGCTGAGGTATTGTCATTTTATGGCGAGGGCCTTATAGTGTGACTCGGTTTTTCCTATTATGAATCGAAGCCGTCGTTTAGTTTTATCAAAGTAAAAATCATTACAATCCCAGCAATTGGACTCTGTAAAAAAATCTAGGTTTTATTGCGAACGATGTACTGCGTCCCTTGCGAGGAAAGAAAGATATAAAATAGGTGTCGAAGCCGTCGTTTAGTTCATAGCCCCGGCTTCTGTATAGGCTTCCTTACCATTACCACCTTTAAAAATTGTTGTCTTTCGTCTTCAAGTTATCATAAATTTCTAGTGTATTGTGTTATTTTTTCCTTTTCTTTTGCGTGGTTAATGGAAAATAAAATAAAATAGAAATTTATCAATTGTTACAATTATAGTGACCAAGAGGGTTCAAGGCGGTGGTATAAAAGACTTCAACAGTTTTTATTTACAAACCAAGGCCAGGTCAGTTGACTATGTTTGTGGCTTAGACGTTCGTTTATGATACGTACATGTATTCAGCATTCGGCATTCTTGCATTGATCAGAATGAAAGTAACACTCCCTGGACTGACAAACATCAGAGGTTAGCCGAGAAGTACAAAAGGAGCTGTAAGTTGATCTCAGCCGGACGTAGACTGACAGGAGCAGTGTCAGCTGTTAATCGCAGATGCAATTGCAATCCTTTCCAACTTTGTCACAAACATTGAACAGTACCATGCAGCGACAATAAATTTAAGAACACTTTGGGTTTCAGAAATTAAATGGTTAAGCTACTGCATTTTGAAGCCATACCGAGTAAGTCAGATGTCGTTTTGTTTAGCACTGCAATGGTAAAGGTCTGTTGAGAAGGAATCCACCAGAAGTTCGAAGTAAAACAAAGGGACAATAACTTCCCACCGATTATTTACACAGCATTGCATTCTTCTGTGCATGCCACTGTCTTAAGTATCTTCTCAAAACAAAACAAAAATTCTAAGTTTGTGAAAATGTGAAACTTTAAAAATTGGACGTCCGTTTTTCATGCGTCTGTCCTGTCATTGATCATGATTTTCGTCATAACATTTGTCAAAGTAGCTGTGGATTCACGAGACGATAGTCAAAATGTGGTAAGAACAAAAAAGTGACTGACGAGGCGTAGCCAGTGTGTTACTGATGTTCTTACCACATTTTGACGTCTTCTGTGATCTATTACTGAACAGACGCACGGCAACGTGGAATCTATTTGTTTTATATAATAATGAAGGAAATTACTTCACATAAGCTTTTTTTTTATTTCAAAATAATTCGACATAACGTAAAAGCCGGCCTTTGCCTTTGTCTCGCTAGACTGCCGACTGAAACCGCTCGAGAATTTTTTTCTGAATTATTTTCTAAAAGAAACGGCTTTATCTTTCTTCTTCTGGCTTCTCGAACCTGTTCAATACCTCGGCAAGACGTTTCTGTACCTAATCTTTTGCCCAGTCACGTAAAATATTATCCTAATTCTCAAAACTTTCCGCATTTTTAAAACGCAGAGGAAAAAACTTTGTAACGATGACGTCGATCGAGCATCTGCCCTCTAATAGATCATAAGGGAGAACCAATCAAAAGGCGAGAATAACTTGGTTTATTATATAATTGTTTATCTTGATTAGCTCCATATTTGTCTTGCTTGAGATTTTAGCTAGTTTGGTGAAATGGGCTATTGCTCTATTTATAGATTTCAAATTTTCTACTCAGCTGATATCGACAGTGGTTTGTTACCTCTCTTCTGATATTTCAGGTAATACAATAGTAGCAATAATAATACAATATACCTTTATTTACCCTCGGCAGTGTTTATGGATAATGCTATTATTAGTGGTGGTATGATAGTTTCATTCATGTTATCGCATATTAAAAACACAGCCTTATGCACAGAATAGATGTTGGGGTGGTGGTGATTTTAAAATTGCGGGTCAAACATCCCGAACGCTTTGTTTATAGGAGTCCAGTCTGTGGAACGCATGTACACGAATTTTGAGGACTTAATGATGTTGTCCCCTTTTATGGGTCGACCTAATTCATTGCTTCTAACTCTATAGCGATACTCACCGTTACGTCACCTATGGTCACTGATGTACCGTTCTTGTTGTTTTGTGGTTGGCAAAATTCAAATATCAGAAGACTTGCTTGTAAACAATGAATATCGTTATGGTTAGAAAAATATTTATTTACTTATTTATTTTTTCCTTTTTCAGTTTCGTTACTGCTTTCCTTGCAGCATTTGAAATGTTCAAAAAAATGCTGCTTACCTACTATGGCAGTATTTTTGGGTCCACTACATCACTGATGTTTTCGGTAGGGACCTATAGTCTGGTAGTATTTTTAACATAGAAGTGAAAAACAAATGACCAAGTCACTCTACATAACCAAAAAGCGGTTTAAACTCATTTAGAGCGATTGTGGTGTCGTAAAACCAGAACCTAAGTAATCATTCTGGCCAATCACGAAGGACACAGACAAGTCAGTGAACGAATCAAAACTCAAAGAAAACTCGTATAGTCGATGCGCAGCGCAAGATAACATGTGCGGGTGGAACACGATTAAATAGTTGGTTTTGGTTTTTGCTTTTATTCACTGTTTTGGAAAGTAGCTTGAGATTTGTAAACCAATCGCACATTGAGCCAAAACAAAAATCAATGCAAGTTACTTCAGTCGGTGAAAATCTATCTAGCAGCATAAACAAAACCTGTGCTTCTACTCAAGGGATACGGCTCTCAAAACCGAGTATATGACCCTTCCCAAAGTTATGTGTAGAGAAACACGGCATCATATGGCCCTATAATGACAAACTGAGCTATTCGAGGAAGACAGCCAAATTGCGAAATCAAAGCATAGTTTAAAAAATAAAGACTAAAGAGATACTATGTTTCAATTTTTTTCTGTTCTGGATTAGGGAATTCTTTCTTACGGCGTGTTTTGTTATTTGATCGTAAATAGCATAGATTTTATCATTTCATTTTCCCATTTTTTGAAACGTTTCAGTTCTGATTGAGAAAATATATCAAGCACCAAAACCAGAGTTTTATGACATCTCGAAACACTTAAGCATTATCGAAAGTACTCCACTGCACATTGTATTTTCACCTCTGTTTCCTCAAGGGTTAAAATTTGCTAAAGCACAAACTCTTGTGTTTAGTGTATTACTGTATTTTATTACTCATTCAAAATAATTCCCCCTTTTCTCTCGTTAAAACCACACGTATAATTCACCATAACCAGCTGCTGTTTACGAAATTTGGAAAGAATTTTAGTCATATTGAACCAATGACGACAAAATAATAAAAGCATTTATTGAATTCGGCTTTCGTAGGATATGAAGAATTCTGCAGATCTCGGAGGGTGCTATCCATCTCGGCGTTCGGCCTCTCTGGATAGCACCCTCCTTGATCTACAGATTCTTCATTTTGTACTAAGCCTCATTCAATAATTGCAAAGTATTTTACCTGAATACTGTTTTTGTCATTAGCTAGCCTACAGGGAAGTTATGCAGTTTCAGCAATGATTTCATTCACTATGCTACTGCATTTTGTCAAGTGCCACAGGTAACTCTGCAAAATTTTGGGCGTTTTCTGATCGACTGCTACTTTGAGACTATCCTAAAATTACTTAAAGAGTTGAACAAAGATGATCCCAGGAGGGAGGGAGTGGTCCTCCAGGCAAACAGTGGTTTAGTCATAACTACCAGTGTGACGTCACGTCATACACCGGTGATTTTCGATATGGCGGCCTATTTATTTTGGTTCGTTAACTGAAAGATATGTGGAAATTTCTAACTTTTTGATGATTCGATTACTTTGTTCAATGTTACCCAGGATTCAAAATATATGAAAGACTTCTTTGCAGTAATTTTCGGTAGGATAAGTTATTCGAAAGCCTCATATTTTGAGTAGAAACATACTAACAAGTGGCCGAGGCGTCGACAAAGTTTAATGGATTGACAACGTTTTCCCGGAGCCCCCGCAGAAATGCGGAGATGTCCTGATCCCAGAATAGGAGGTTTGGTACATGATATATTAAGTTTGCTCTGTGCTGAGAATTAAGCCTTCAGTGCTTATGGTTCGTCTCAACAATCCCTTCAAAGTTAATGGCATTTGGAGAAGAAGGGCTAAACCTCAGAATACGCGGCCACGATTGCGTGACATTGAATGCTTGCTCACGTAGTCCCGCAGTAAATAAATATTTGCATATGGAAACAAAGAGAAAACTTAATGTATACACGAAACAAGCGTGCTACACATGAATATGCCTCGTTCTAAAATCCATCAGCCGAAACAAGCGCGCTACACATGAAAATACTTCGTTCTATAATCCATGAGCCGAAACCCGGAGTTTTAATATTCATTTTTTCCACTGCGGGAATGCGGGAGTAATAGTTTTACTCGTCCTACTTTCATAGCAATAGTTTTTTACTCGCCTTACGTTTCATCAACCCATAAAATACAACAACACTGGAAAGGAAACAAAACCTCCTATTATGAGGTACCTCTGTTGAAAACTGAGGAGAAAACGGCGGGCGTTTTGGGTGGCCTTTACTTGACCGGAAGTCAAGATGGCGGTAACCCCACTTGCCCCGATTTGTTTTCAATAAAATTTGGAACCAAAACGCACACAAAACAACAAACAGTTGTACTCACAGACATCTACTACAAAGCTTGCACACTTGTGCCAAATTAGTGAATAATAGAGCAATAATAGCTTGTATTATCCTTTTATTTGTTTGAATTCAATGGAGTCCCGACGCCAAATCTGGGCAAGCCGAGCGAAGCTTCGACTTGTTGCTACGTGACGTCACACTGGCAGTGATGAGTCGATCTCTGACAGATACTCGAAAACAATAGAGTCACCCCCTCCCTCCAGGGTGATCCCTTCTGACATCACGTTTTAGCCAGGCGTACCCATACAAAGCTTATGGTTGATGTTTGCAATATTGCAGGGCTTAGGTATACAACGGAAAAATAGTTTCACACTCCATATGTTATTGTTGTCGCTCAGAGTTTTCTAAGACAAAAATTGAACCCTGCTTCACCCCGTCCTGACAGAACATGTTGTCCTTATACATTCCTTTGGGCGATTTACATGTAATATTGAAGATGGTGTTAATCATTCGTTCTTGTCATATTCGATTTTGACAATATTCATCTCTCAGCATGCTGCAAATAACTTACAATGCTTGGACATAAATGCAACCCCTAGGGTTAAACGTTTCCTGGATTTTTTTAAAGATATCTACAGCGTTTTGACTCTCTACATTGCAGAGACCATTTCCTTCACTTTGCCGTGGCCAAAGAAACTTTGCTCAAAGTGTTTCAGTTTCTCCTGCAAATCTAGTGGTATGTGTCACAGCACAGTAGTGTTAAAATCATTGTGTTTTGCTTAGGAGGGGCTTCGGAACTGGGGTTTTATTGTCGCTGAGTGTGAGATTTGGGCTGGGAAATGGAGTTCAAGTGCATTTATGAAAGATCATATAAATTATTTGAACTGCGGAAAAGATATAAAGTCAAGAACGATCGTCGCATGTGAAACTAAACCCTGAATAGGTTTTAGGGATTGAACGGGATTCGAACCCATGAACTCTGCGGTACCGGTGCAATGCTTTATGTAATGTCTAAAAAACGAGCAGGAGTGTTTTATCGGGCTTAAAACCACGAGGC
>JAHPZR010015500.1:0-20000 GCA_019787425.1 Platygyra sinensis | reverse complement strand
GAGAGAGCAAAAGATATTTGATATTTACTCGTCACGCATTACTTCCCCGACTAAGGAAAGATTGCAGTCACAAGAGCAAAGATATTTGATATTAAACTGGTGGCCTGGGGTCATGCCAGGTAATCTGATGTGCGCAAAAATTGGCCTCTCGCGCAGTGAATGGTCTTCACGAGTTCGATCTTTACCGTGCACTGAACAGATTGAAGAGCGTAATACTGATTTACAGATACCCTGTTGAGAGAGGAACCGTGATGTAGATGTAACTAACAGTGTTGAGTGAGGTGTTTTTACTGCCGCAGATGATACCAAAAATCTGCTTTAGTTTTAGTTACATGAGAGATAAAAGCGCATGTTTTCCAAACCAAAAGAACCATCGATTGCATTATAATTGAAGCCAGCTGAATAGTCACAGAATGGCACAATGAGTAGCCATTTAGTCTTGACATGTCTGTTTATATTTGTCGTTGAAAAGTGTGCTGTTAGAATATCGGGAAAAAATAATTCTTCGGACGTACGGTCAGTAGATGAATACTCTTTTGTTACACCGCAAACAGTAGGTGGGGAGAGAGTACAATATTATTGAAAGCAGAATAGCAAAAAGGAACAGCTGAATTTAAACGCAAGCAAGTTTATGTTAAACTCGGGAAAGCTGATCGAGTGTTTTTTTTTTCGATTTTTTATTTTTGTAAAGGATTTGACGTGACGCATCAGGCATTACAGGCCAAATCAGTGCCAAAGAAGGTGTTAAATTTTAACTGTTGGTGTTACAAGTTGCTTTCGTTGTTGATTATAACTGCCAGGCCAGGCTTCTGCCATGCCGCCCAGAAAAAAAAAATGCGCAATTTTCTGTATATGGGCGCTATTAAAGGGTAAAATTCTGCGCAGCAAGGATACGCAATGTAATAGTACCGAATGGTGCCTTTGCCGGATG
Organism: Platygyra sinensis; assembly: GCA_019787425.1. Taxonomy (NCBI): domain Eukaryota; kingdom Metazoa; phylum Cnidaria; class Anthozoa; order Scleractinia; family Merulinidae; genus Platygyra; species Platygyra sinensis. The sequence continues at coordinate 19,069 of JAHPZR010015500.1, read as the reverse complement.
TTCTCTCCGAAAGTACGTTTGCGCCATGCATGTCATTTCACATCAGCGCACACTCTAGTCCTTAGTAAGCTTGAAGGCATTCGTCCGGCTTCAACCAACCATAGCTTGCTTATAGCTTGCAGAATTTTTTAATGTGTCAACTGCTCCCAAAATTCGACATTTTAAACATAATTCTTCTAGTTTCTCATCACGAAATAACAAAATCGATACATTTTTACATGTACATGATTACCAACTAAGGTGAAATAGTGCAATCAAGATGGCAGATATGATGACGTCATACGACGTCAGCGCCATCCAAAAAATATTGTCATCTTGTAGCGCAAGTTAAGGGTTTTGCACTCCACGTGAATTTATTTTGAAAGCCTTGGGGGGTCGATCAACATCGCCCCACCCACCTTCAAACTGAACCGGATACGTGTTTGCTGACGTGAAAAATGTTTGCAAGGCTTACAATTAAAGCTTCCTTTATGAGAAAAACATTCGTATTACTCGTATGTTTAGTCGCATTTATCCGTATGTTAGTCGTACGTATTCGTATGTATCCGTATGTTACTCGTATGTTACTCGTATGTTACCCCTATGTACTCTTGGGGTGTTTTTAGTCATGATCCACCATGATAGTGTTCCTTTAATAACTGTGACTGGTCACTAATTTAGTCAGTTGTTGACAGGTATGGCATTTTTAATAAGTATTGTATAAGCTTAGTTGCAGAGAAATGTAAAAAGGCTTAGTAAATTAATTGTGAAATGTTGCAAGCTAGAAAAACTATATTGTATGTTGATATATTTTATTCCCAGCCCGGTGATGGTCATGAGCCTTATGTTATGGATATTCCAGTATTTTCTGACATCCGTGGTGTTTCGTGACCGAGTGTATCCAAATATTTCTGTTTCTATTGATAACAGGTAAAAATACATTATCGTATTTGTTGTCTCAAGTGACAAAGCGAAATGAATTCTAACTTCCCCAGCCAAATAAACCCAATATAAGGAGAAGTGGTAAAGAGGACCTTACGTCGTGTAGACCTAATAACTCATATTTAAGCAACAGACCCCAAGTTCCTATATTTATAGTCTGACAAACCATGCGGGATGTTCCCTGGTGAAAAACCTTACAAGATCTTCAAAGATCTTTAAAGATCTTCATTAGGATCTTTGTGGATCCTGATGAGGATCTTGTAAGATCTTCCATCCATTTCTTCTAAGATCTTGTAGGATCTTTCTAAGATCTTCCAAGACCTTGCCCCTGCAAGGATCCTTGACTCTGCAAGGATCCCTCAGGTCCCTGCAAAGATCCTTGGGGATCCTTCAGGTCCCTGCAAAGATCCTTGTGGATCCTTCAGGTCCTTGCAAAGATCCTTAAGGATCCTTGAGGGTCCTTCAAGTCCTTACAAAGATCCTTGAGGATCCTTCAGGTTCCTGGCAAAAGATCCTTTAGGATCCTTCAGGTCCCTGCAAAAAATACTTAAGGATCCTTCAGGTCCCTGCAAAGATTTCTGAGGGTCGTTCAAGCCCCTGCTCGGAAGTCTCTGCAAAGATCCTTGAGGGTCTACAAGGATCCTTTAGGCTCCTGCAAAGATCCCTCAGGTCCCTACAAGGATTGGTCACGTTTCTAACAAAGACCTACAAAGATGGTTCATATCCCTGCAAGGATCTTTTAGGTTCCTGCAGCAATAGATTCTTGCAAGGATCCTTCAGGTCCCAGCAAAGATCCCCAGGTTCTTATTCAGTTTCATAAAGGATAATAAAAAAGATCCAATAATCATAAATCCTGGATTTATGATTATTGGATCTTTTTATTGCATAATTGTCAGTGAGTTAAGGACGTACTGCTTGGAGATATTTTTAACAAAATAAATAAGCAAAAGCAACCTAAAATGACAAACTGTCACCGAAACTGAATGCAGTGGACATCTTGAGAGCGAGAATCTGAGGTGAATTGTTCTCAATAATTGAGGATAGTACAATCAAATTCTTGTAAACAGTGTTTCTAAATTGCAAAGAGTGTATACAGGTGTATTATTATCACTTTGTTGGGCGTTGTGGCGCTTTTTGCAGGCTAAAATGGAGAATTTGGCGGGCTAAAGTGTATTTTATCTCGCTGAAATAACCAATGAAAAGTGATAATCAAACAGTCGAACGGCTTAAAATAGCTTTAAAATGGACATAAAACAGGGTTAAAATAGCCTTACAATAGCCTTTTAACAGGGTTAAAAATAGCTATTAAATAGGGCACAATTGAGAGCCACATTTAGCCATTGAATAATGAGATTTATGAAATTGCAAATGTGCCATATGAAATAAATATAAAGCCAGGTCAAAAGCCCTGCAGAATAACGAAAAAAACAGTGACATCAAATCGAGCAGCAAATGGCAATTTAAACAACATAAGCACCAAAATACAACGAGTCGCAACATTAACCTTCCATTACACTGAGAAATCACTAAGATTTTTTTGCCCAATATCCAAGGGAAGAGCCCACACTAGATTAAAGACCAGCTGGAACATCTTGTTTCTGTTCATGATTTATTTTATTTGCTAAAATCGAAGGATTTCTTTGTGTCATACAGAATTAAGCTTATAATGACATCTTGGTTCAAAGTTTCGCACTCAAGGCAAGACTACTACACTGCATTTCCATGCAGTCCAACAGATTGTAATTGAAATATATACTGAAAGTGTCATCGCTTATGTTTGTGAATTGTTTTTCACTTAGCTTTTTAACCACGTAGTTCCGTGTACTTCAAGCTTTTCTGCTTAAATAACTAGAAAAGATAGGCACACAACATGTGATTAAAATCATATCATAAGTTTGCGTTCTGTTTCAACCCTGATGGCAACTGCTCATAACAGAAAAACGCGTTCAGATCGACGTCTGTGGCATGCTTTAAACTTTTTTTGGTTTAAGTTACGATTGCAATAGAGAAAAGCTGAAATAGACAAGAAGAGAAAGATCCCAAGAGAGACAATTAACGGCTGATTCAAAACGGCCAAGATCGAGTTTAGTGATACATTGTAAAATCATTGGAGTACAGATCATCAAAAACACCATTTTAAGTCTCAATTTAGAAGCCTTATGATTCTTTATACTTACAATCTCTTGTAGAGCCAACAGATCCAGATTTTGTGGCTTTCAAACATTTTCAATCTGTCCTTCAAATTTGGGTTATAGCAAACTCGTCCCCAGGGTCTTATCAACATTCAAATCCAAGATGGCGGTTCATGCAGTCCACCGAAAACTCGGTTGTCCCGAAAACTAAGACCCTCGAAAATTAAGACCTAAGACCTAAGACCCGAAACCTAAGACCCGAAACCTGAGACCCGAAAACGAAGACCCGTAAACGAACACCCCCTTATTTTCTTTATTTTTGCCCCTTTGTTCATCTTTGTGATCAGAGACCGTTTATATTCCCCATAGGTAACCCAGGCTCACTGTGTGTGACACGTGACATAACACGGGTAAATTATAAAGAACATAAGAGGCGAAGTTTAGGTTTTGACAATTTGCTAGAAAATGGAAATCAAAATCGATGAAACTTACCATGTGGCGAGTTCTTGTGGTCCTTAATACGTACACGAAGTTTTGGGGGGAAATGGTCTTCTTCACCTTTCTTCATAGTAAAGTGGCAAGGTAGGAGGCTGACGCCAAAATCGGACTCCGATCGACCCAAAACAAACACGGTTTTTTTCTCGAAAATCGAATCCAGTCGCTAAATAAACACGCCAGGCTTATGGAACATAAATTTCTCTACACCATGAATCCACTGAAGCATCTCCAGTTAGCAACGCGAAGCCACCAGGCTCCGTAGAACTTTTACTTTAAGTTACCAAAATGGCGGCTCGAGACCGTTACGACTGCCTCTGTCTCAGTTCAAAATAGCGCTGAGCTCGGGGCGCCTGGTGACAAGTATAATAAGTCCCCGTGCATGGAGGGAGATCCAGATTGCTCAAAGACAAAACTCACCGTCCGACTACACCCTCGGAATCCATTCTTCTCCAAGAGTCAATCACGCATGCCCACCGAGATAGGTAAAAATGCGGGAAAATATTCTCGAGGGTGTAGTCGGACGGTGAGTTTTGTCTTTGAGCAATCTGGATCTCCCCTCCATGCCGGGGACTTATTATACTCGTCACCAGGCGCCCCGAGCTCAGCGCCAGTTTGAACTGAGACAGAGGCAGTCGTAACGGTCTCGAGCCGCCATTTTCGTCTTAAAGTAAAAGTTCTACGGAGCCTGGTGGCTTCGCGTTGCTAACTGGAGATGCTTCAGTGGATTCATGGTGTAGAGAAATTTATGTTCCATAAGCCTGGCGTGTTTATGTAGCGACTGGATTCGATTTTCGCGAAAAATATCGTGTTTGTTTTGGGTCGATCGGAGTCCGATTTTGGTGTCAGCCTCCTACCTTGCCACTTTACTATGAAGGAAAGGTGAAGAAGATCATTTCCCCCCAAAACTTCGTGTACGTATTAAGGACCACAAGAACTCGCCACATGGTAAGTTTCATCGATTTTGATTTCCATTTTCTAGCAAATTTTCAAACCTAAACTTCGCCTCATATGTTCTTTATAATTTACCCGTGTTATGTCACGTGTCACATAGTGAGCCTGGGTTACCTATGATATTCCCGAACTTAGTGCCTGTAGGCACGGTGTTCACTTTTGTTTGATTCTCGTTTCTTATTAATTCTAAAAATTAATTATATTAATTCCTTCGTCTTTGAGTGGGATTTATTAGAAGTCTTGCTAGGAAAACCAGCTAGCGTGGCGGTGATTGCTTCATCGATTATGGCCTGTTTTAGATCGCCCGAATCCTGGTAAATAAGACCGACTGTACAAACTTGACAACCTCTGTTTTTCCCGACAGAAAAATGTCACACCCCACCCACTGACAGTTCGCCTCGCAACATGTGCTAAACGGAACTGGCAGTATTTTTGTTGTGAACTGTATCTGCTTACTTCACCCCTGGAACCAAAAAGTCGATCTTGGAACCAAGTACAGATTGACAAACATAAAACATTTAGCTTATTAACCTACAGTGTAACTTCATAGAAGGTTCATTATTAATAACATATGCCACTTCTTAAAATGTTATCTATTATTTGTGAAATATTATTCCCTATCTGAAATGAAATCATGATCATCTGTCTACAGGCCGAGACCAATCCATGAGTTTGTTTAGAAACGATTTTGTTTATAGATGCGTTCAAGATTTATCCACGATCATATCAGTATCAGTATTATTCTTTGCTAATCATTCACAAGCGTTATTTGTTCTTGGTTCAAGGGCCTGTTTACAAGGAGGGAGGGTTATCCTAGCTAGCCGGTCAACCCTAGATGGAGGGCAAAAGATAGCCCGGGTTTACGAGCAAAATTTCAGTGGTAGCCGGATAACCCTGCAACCCGGGACAACTTAATGGGCGGTTACACTCAAAGAGTTTGGAAACACGTGGAAAGTTAACCCGAGCTGGAGGGTTAACCTTGCCCGGAGCGTTTACAAGGGAATAAATTAACCCGCCTGCCAAGGTAACCCTAGCACGCAGGTAATCCTAGTTACACCCGGGTAACCCAAGCTGCCTTGTAAACACGACGAAGAAAACAAGAGGAAATGTGTGAGTGCAAGGGTAACCTGCTTGCTAGGGTAACCCTTTCTTCTTGTAAACAGGTCCTAACTTAAAGTGAGCGTACCTTTTTTTTATTATCATAGGACTTGTCGAAGCAAAAATTCGACAAGTCTTGTGATGTCTTTTAGTACCGCTTTAATCCTAAACCCGTGGTAGCCATTTCAGCTGTCTTCCTCTTCTTCTCCAAGCTAGCTAGTGATCAAAAAATGATCCAATCTTAATCAAAAAGTACCAAGACAATGTATAGAAAATAAGCCAGATAGGTGAGATTAATCCCAGATGACTACTGTACCAAGACGGTAATAGAGGCAGTGTCGGCTTCGATCATCCCAATCGGGCTGGAATACCACTGACGACGGTGCTGTAAAAGCGATGGGTTGCGGAGTAGAGTTATAGCGAGAAGCCAACGGTTTACCGCCTTCTGCGAAATGCGTGGATGACGGATTTCACGTGGATATGCTGGATAAGAGAAGGCAAACGTAATATAGTGATTAAGGGACCTGCTCAAAAGCTGCAAGAGCAGCGCAGCAGTAGCGGGTACCAGTAGCAGCATTTTTAACAGTGCACCATCAACATCAACAAAAACAACCACAGCAGCATGAACATCAACAACAAAATCAAAATCAAAAATAAACATTAACAACCCCTTAACATCATTTCGAACAACATTCACAGCAACAAAATAACAAAACAAGTAGTGGAGGATATATATATGAATTATTTTTGGGTTTCTAGTTGTAAAGAGACCTAGATCCGCCACTGGAGACGTAATCACAAATAAAAACAAATTAGCATTTATCCCCCGTTAATTTATTAAAACGGTGTTAATGAAAATTTCACCCAACTCGGTGGAAGCGATCCAAACTAGGCGATATAAAAGCTGAATCGTAAACCGTAGATTATGAAGTCAGAATACTGGGTAATTATATGTAAGTAAATCACTTTATTATATGGAGGAGAGGGTTTTACTGGGAACTAAACCACTCGTAGATTCCATCACTTCATCCGGGACCCGAGTTGGCGTATTTTCTGTATGTCACCTTTGTGGTAGGTGTGCAGTTACCCAGGTACTGATATTGCTCCGAAACTTCGACCCCTCTAGTGGTGATAACCGCCTATTAGCCATCGGCAGCCAAGAAATTTTTTGAAACTCTTGTTTAGTATCTCTTGTGTTCTTTCAAGCAAAAGAGTATTTTATGCACGTGATCAGCAGCTATGCAACCTGAATATGTATATGACGTATTTTCTATTTTCGAGTGCAATTTAGAATAAATACCGCGAATGTATGGCTTGTTGACATGAACCGAGCCAATACGTATGCTGAAATTTCTCCATGTATATTATTTAGAGTTGAGGCCGAGACCATGCTAGACTTTGCTAACGTATAGGCCACAAGTAGGCAATTGAGGCTTTGTAAAACTAGTTATCTTATCTAAAGAGAGTTTCAAAAATTATCATACCAGTGGCCATTTGCTTTTCATGACTGCTTCCCTGCTCTTTGGGCGTGTTTGAGGCGCCTTTGAAAACAAATACATAGAATTTTTTAAAACCGAAGTTTTGAAGCATTTATTTACAGGTTATACTACAACTTATTGTTAGCATCATGGGACAGGCAAAAAGTGATGACTTGAAGTCAAATGAACCAAAATTTAGATATTTTTTTATTTGAGTCCAGTGTTTTTTATTGAGTATAATATAAACATATTCTGAAGCTTCAAACGAATTGGACGAGGCATTGCTGAGATATTGGAATGTGAAAATCACTCTTTTTTAGTCCGGCCTTAAAAAATCGTAGAACGGTCGAAAAAATTGTCAGAAATAAAACTTATGACGTCACTGCTGGTGAGCTCAAGAAATTTGAAACTGCTTTGGTTTCAAGTTCACAGTGAATTTCAGAGGAAAACCAATCAAAATCCAAAGTTGGCACTTTCAAGTTCACTCAGGATCCAACCTTAAATAGAAATGAAAAGAGAATGCTTTACACCCTCGAAGCATTCGCGCGTTTGTGCAGAACTCTTATCGAAGACAGCTTTGAACAAAATCTTGTGGAAAGGAGTTTGTTAGGACTCTCTTTTAAGCCTCGTCGACTTACTTTGAAAAAAGACGCGGTACCGACGATTCGTAACGTCACTGTGATACACTGCAAGCCCGAAATTGGACAAACAAACGACGAAAAACAGGCGAATAATGCACTCCGAACAACGGGCAAACTCCTCCACCGTTTTCCAAGTAAAAGAGGGTTTGTATTTAGATCCAAAACCTTCCCCACGATCGAGTACTGACACGGAATAGGCCCTTTTCACGATTTGGTCATATGGTACAATGCAACACGCACTGTTTTGGAAGTCCCACTGTGCAACTTGCTCACCGGCTTGTGTGATTTTGTACCATGTGACCGGATCGTGCAAAGCGCCTGTTGCACCAATGTTCAAGACAACACTAGCGTCTCAAAGGACAGCCTCAGTTTCATTCCTTCCATTGAACTACGCGACCATTTTGGAAACGTTTTCGTCAAGCCATCGGCCGGTCTTCGTACTTTAAACTGAGTCTTTTTCAGTGCTCATAAAAAAAATTAATTCTCCTTTAAACTGTTTTTTTTTTAGCATTTCGTCGTTTTAAAATGGCCGAAGAAAAGATGTCTAAATTTTGGTTCATTTAATTTTAATTTTACTGAACGGTAATTCATCATGCAGTAAACAGGAACCATTAAGAGATGAAGTTGACTAATAAGGTCGAAATCCGAAAAGGATTTCAATACGAATACTGATTCGTTGGCGCTTTTCATTCAGTCAAGAAAACGAAACTTTTCAAACATTAATAACTGGGACGGTAATCTCCTGGGAAGGTTTCCGGAATATATGAGAATGTAAATTTGAAACGCCAACATTTCAGCCGAAAATCCAGGAAATTTTGGGTGGAAAATAAAATGGAACCTAAGGGGGAGCTTTCCATTTAACCAAGACTTTCAGAAATTTCCAATGGCGAATGAAACAGAATCTCCTACAATTTCTGGAAAAAGAGGATAGCCTCGTGAGCTATGCCCAAATTATCGAAAATTTCTGTTCAATGGTTCAACTCTCTGAAATTTAACAATCTACGGATTTTCCTGAAAGTTTTTAAGTAAATGTTGTCTTCAATTGCCCCCGTTTCCAAAGTTACGAAAAGTTTGGCTGAATGGAAAGCGACCTATATTCCGGTGAGCAGTTATTGAGAATTTAGATATATCTCGGGAGGTGAATTTGCCTAATTCCAGAAAATTCTGCTCCAGTTGTCGCTGAATCTTTCTGGAAATACAAACCGGTAATTTTAGTCGAATACAGAGCGACGATTTTCTGCACATGCGTATATATACTTACTTAACTCAAGTGACTGGCCTGATTCTGGATTACGCTCTCTAGTGTTGAGCAGCTCACAAAAGACGAGCATCACCGGATGCCTATGAGCCACCAGAACATGCAGAAAACCAAGGTATGCAACAAAACCTTGAAAATAAGTAATACTTGTTACTATAACAACGAGTGACAGTGCAGCTGAAATGATACCATGATGCAGGGAAAAGTAAGAACTGATTTAAGCTTAAAATTGAGTGAAAACTAGACAAAGAAACAGATGTAGCTAATAAAATTAAATTACTTTCAATCGTTTGGTCAATGACCATGCTTTCGTAGATAACAGTAGGTTTTAAGTTAAAATGAGGACAAAAAATGCACTGGTTGCACGATGCTAACACCTTTTGTAAGCTAAGTTTCAAGGTACCTGGCAACTGGAGTATCATCAACTAATTTAAGTAACCATTGCATGCTAGTTTTCTCCTCTTGCTTGCTTTCTTTTTCAACCAGAAGTGCTTTTTTAAATGTTATTTTTATGAAGGATTCACTCTCTCGAATAAACTTTCTAAATACAAAAGTGAAACGCTGAGGTTATTTTTCTTGCCCCAACTTGGACGAGATCGAGGTTACTAACCTCTTGGGCGTAAAGTGTTTAAGTAAGGTGCGGAGAGAGCTCTTTGCTCGCACGGAAACTCTTGCTTTACGGGATAAGTAATCATGGTAATATCAACGGTAAGGTACGCTTTAATGTTTTTCACCTTTGTCCCATTGCTGGAATCCTAGCATCAAAGATGTTCGGTCAATGCGCGAAACGAAGATAGCGCCAGTAACAGTCCTTTTATAATGCGTCCGAGGCAGGAAAAAAGGCCCATAAGAATGTTGAAGAAAAAGAAGAAGTAGGCCATGATAGAATGGAGCCGTCTGGGAGTGGAAAAAAGTCAGACGTAATTAAAGCACATCAATAAAAGACATCTGTTTGACAAATATCAAAAATCCGAGATAACATCTTATTTACAAAGTCAAAACTCAAGTCAAACTGGTAAAGATGTAGCCTGAATTTCAGCCGTCTCCTCCTCTCGCTAAGTCTCGGGAGAGAGACGTCTGAAAGCACTGGGCGATAATGCTGTCCGGTGACGTCACGAGTGAAATGTGGTAATTTATGAAATTTCACACGCGACTTTCAGCGCTAGCGCAAAAACAAGTCTAGACAAAACCGTTAAGTTTTGGTGACGTCAATCATCTCCGCCTCCTTATCGACTGTATGCAAATTTTCAAAAAAATTAAAAGGCTTAAACTTTGCAGCGGTCCACTCGTAAAAATTATCATTTTACTTTCAGTATGCTCGGTTAGCTCACTATAAATACACTGGAATTGAATATTCCTTGAAATTTATAACTGAAGACGGGCGGATTGGGTTTCTCAACGGCCATTCGCATGCATGAATGACCCCGACAGAAAGCAAATCTACAACGCGGCGAACTAAATTATTTCTGTACGTATTCGTGGGGCTACCGACTGAACAAAACTTCTAATGAAACATATAATTTTGTGGTAATAGGGTATCAGTTTTATAGGTTTCAGTATATGTTCAGCCCGTAGCCCCAAGAAAATACGTGCAGAATAATTTGTTTGCTCGCGTGCAGATTTGCTTGCTCCCGGGGTCATTCATGCATGAGAATGGCCGTTGAAAAACCCAGCAAACGTCTTCATTTATGGATTTCAAGGAGTGTTTAATGCCATTGTATTTAGTGTGCTAGTCGTACATATCAAACGTAAAATGACAATTTTTACGAGTGAACTGCTGCAAGTTTTCAGACTTTTTTCAGGTAAATTTTGCATACGACTATACTTTCGTTTGGAAAATGGCTGTGCTGCTTTGAAAGTTCAATCGCTACTGACGAGTGGAGCCATATGATGACTATGATATATTGCGGACTTCCCATGTCCCGTAGGCAAGTTTACGAATACATCGCTTCCTCTAAGAAATTCTGCAACTGCCTTTTCCTGTTGCGGATTGAGGTTTTGAACCCCAAATGTCGAGCATACACCAGAAACGGCTTTAACTCTTGTGGCGTTAGCTCGCGATTTTCTTCTGCCATCTTCAGTGAACGCACGAAGTTTGGCAATAAAATTATTCAAATTATTCGCGTCGGGCAAATAAATTAACACGGCAACCAATCAGAACCACTACCAGGTTTTCGGGTAGTGACGTCACTGGACAGCATTATCGCCCAGTGCCTTCAGACGTCTCTCTCCCGAGACTTAGCGAGAGGAGGAGACGGCTGAAATTCAGGCTAGTAAAGATGTTGTCAAATCAACATTAGAACCGAGAGACCTCTTCAGGTAACTGCATGTAAAACTATATTCGTAAATCAATCGCCTGCGGCTCGTGATGTACGAATTCTTCTAGTGTTCTTCCAACCCTGGTGAGAAACCTTACAGTATCTTTTCAGATCCTCAAGGATCTTCAAAGATCTTCAAAAACTAGGTTCTTTCAAGGTTCTTTAAAGGATCCTGCACAGATCCTCAAAGATCCTTGACAACTTTCAAAGATCTTGCAGTTTTAAGATCCTGCAAAGATCTTTCAGAAGGATCTTTTAAGATCCATAAGGATTTAACAAAGATCTTAATAGAATCTTATTTTCTACTTCTTGCAAGATCTTGAACAGATCTTTGCAAGGACCCTCAAAGATCTACAAATATTAAATGAGGATCTTACAAAGATCTTTAGAAAAATCTAGTAAAAATCTTTGTATGGATCCTTGAAGATCCTTTTAAATTGCTCAAAGATCTTGCTAGGATCTTCTTGTTGTTTTGTGTAAGATCTTGAAAAGATCCTTGCAAGGATCCTCAAAGATCTACAATGATTTCATGAGGATCTTACAAAGATCTTTAGTAAGATCTAGTAAAGATCTTTGTATGGATCCTTGAAGATCCTTTTAAGATTCTTCGAAGATCTTGCTAGGATATTTTTGTTAATGTATGTAAGATTATAAAAAAATCTTTGCAAGGATCCTCAAAGATCTTGTTGCAAGTTCGATGCTTTTAGCAAAATTTACCTGAAAAAAGTCTGAAAACTTGCAGCAGTTCACTCGTAAAAATTGTCATTTTACGTTTGATATGTACGACTAGCACACTAAATACAATGGCATTAAACACTCCTTGAAATCCATAAATGAAGACGTTTGCTGGTTTTTCAACGGCCATTCTCATGCATGAATGACCCCGGGAGCAAGCAAATCTGCACGCGAGCAAACAAATTATTCTGCACGTATTTTCTTGGGGCTACGGGCTGAACATATACTGAAACCTATAAAACTGATACCCTATTACCACAAAATTATATGTTTCATTAGAAGTTTTGTTCAGTCGGTAGCCCCACGAATACGTACAGAAATAATTTAGTTCGCCGCGTTGTAGATTTGCTTTCTGTCGGGGTCATTCATGCATGCGAATGGCCGTTGAGAAACCCAATCCGCCCGTCTTCAGTTATAAATTTCAAGGAATATTCAATTCCAGTGTATTTATAGTGAGCTAACCGAGCATACTGAAAGTAAAATGATAATTTTTACGAGTGGACCGCTGCAAAGTTTAAGCCTTTTAATTTTTTTGAAAATTTGCATACAGTCGATAAGGAGGCGGAGATGATTGACGTCACCAAAACTTAACGGTTTTGTCTAGACTTGTTTTGCGCTAGCGCTGAAAGTCGCGTGTGAAATTTCATAAATTACCACATTTCACTCGTGACGTCACCGGACAGCATTATCGCCCAGTGCTTTCAGACGTCTCTCTCCCGAGACTTAGCGAGAGGAGGAGACGGCTGAAATTCAGGCTACATCTTTACCAGTTTGACTTGAGTTTTGACTTTGTAAATAAGATGTTATCTCGGATTTTTGATATTTGTCAAACAGATGTCTTTTATTGATGTGCTTTAATTACGTCTGACTTTTTTCCACTCCCAGACGGCTCCATTCTATCATGGCCTACTTCTTCTTTTTCTTCAACATTCTTATGGGCCTTTTTTCCTGCCTCGGACGCATTATAAAAGGACTGTTACTGGCGCTATCTTCGTTTCGCGCATTGACCGAACATCTTTGATGCTAGGATTCCAGCAATGGGACAAAGGTGAAAAACATTAAAGCGTACCTTACCGTTGATATTACCATGATTACTTATCCCGTAAAGCAAGAGTTTCCGTGCGAGCAAAGAGCTCTCTCCGCACCTTACTTAAACACTTTACGCCCAAGAGGTTAGTAACCTCGATCTCGTCCAAGTTGGGGCAAGAAAAATAACCTCAGCGTTTCACTTTTGTATTTAGAAAGTTTATTCGAGAGAGTGAATCCTTCATAAAAATAACATTTAAAAAAGCACTTCTGGTTGAAAAAGAAAGCAAGCAAGAGGAGAAAACTAGCATGCAATGGTTACTTAAATTAGTTGATGATACTCCAGTTGCCAGGTACCTTGAAACTTAGCTTACAAAAGGTGTTAGCATCGTGCAACCAGTGCATTTTTTGTCCTCATTTTAACTTAAAACCTACTGTTATCTACGAAAGCATGGTCATTGACCAAACGATTGAAAGTAATTTAATTTTATTAGCTACATCTGTTTCTTTGTCTAGTTTTCACTCAATTTTAAGCTTAAATCAGTTCTTACTTTTCCCTGCATCATGGTATCATTTCAGCTGCACTGTCACTCGTTGTTATAGTAACAAGTATTACTTATTTTCAAGGTTTTGTTGCATACCTTGGTTTTCTGCATGTTCTGGTGGCTCATAGGCATCCGGTGATGCTCGTCTTTTGTGAGCTGCTCAACACTAGAGAGCGTAATCCAGAATCAGGCCAGTCACTTGAGTTAAGTAAGTATATATACGCATGTGCAGAAAATCGTCGCTCTGTATTCGACTAAAATTACCGGTTTGTATTTCCAGAAAGATTCAGCGACAACTGGAGCAGAATTTTCTGGAATTAGGCAAATTCACCTCCCGAGATATATCTAAATTCTCAATAACTGCTCACCGGAATATAGGTCGCTTTCCATTCAGCCAAACTTTTCGTAACTTTGGAAACGGGGGCAATTGAAGACAACATTTACTTAAAAACTTTCAGGAAAATCCGTAGATTGTTAAATTTCAGAGAGTTGAACCATTGAACAGAAATTTTCGATAATTTGGGCATAGCTCACGAGGCTATCCTCTTTTTCCAGAAATTGTAGGAGATTCTGTTTCATTCGCCATTGGAAATTTCTGAAAGTCTTGGTTAAATGGAAAGCTCCCCCTTAGGTTCCATTTTATTTTCCACCCAAAATTTCCTGGATTTTCGGCTGAAATGTTGGCGTTTCAAATTTACATTCTCATATATTCCGGAAACCTTCCCAGGAGATTACCGTCCCAGTTATTAATGTTTGAAAAGTTTCGTTTTCTTGACTGAATGAAAAGCGCCAACGAATCAGTATTCGTATTGAAATCCTTTTCGGATTTCGACCTTATTAGTCAACTTCATCTCTTAATGGTTCCTGTTTACTGCATGATGAATTACCGTTCAGTAAAATTAAAAATTAAATGAACCAAAATTTAGACATCTTTTCTTCGGCCATTTTAAAACGACGAAATGCTAAAAAAAAAACAGTTTAAAGGAGAATTAATTTTTTTTTATGAGCACTGAAAAAGACTCAGTTTAAAGTACGAAGACCGGCCGATGGCTTGACGAAAACGTTTCCAAAATGGTCGCGTAGTTCAATGGAAGGAATGAAACTGAGGCTGTCCTTTGAGACGCTAGTGTTGTCTTGAACATTGGTGCAACAGGCGCTTTGCACGATCCGGTCACATGGTACAAAATCACACAAGCCGGTGAGCAAGTTGCACAGTGGGACTTCCAAAACAGTGCGTGTTGCATTGTACCATATGACCAAATCGTGAAAAGGGCCTATTCCGTGTCAGTACTCGATCGTGGGGAAGGTTTTGGATCTAAATACAAACCCTCTTTTACTTGGAAAACGGTGGAGGAGTTTGCCCGTTGTTCGGAGTGCATTATTCGCCTGTTTTTCGTCGTTTGTTTGTCCAATTTCGGGCTTGCAGTGTATCACAGTGACGTTACGAATCGTCGGTACCGCGTCTTTTTTCAAAGTAAGTCGACGAGGCTTAAAAGAGAGTCCTAACAAACTCCTTTCCACAAGATTTTGTTCAAAGCTGTCTTCGATAAGAGTTCTGCACAAACGCGCGAATGCTTCGAGGGTGTAAAGCATTCTCTTTTCATTTCTATTTAAGGTTGGATCCTGAGTGAACTTGAAAGTGCCAACTTTGGATTTTGATTGGTTTTCCTCTGAAATTCACTGTGAACTTGAAACCAAAGCAGTTTCAAATTTCTTGAGCTCACCAGCAGTGACGTCATAAGTTTTATTTCTGACAATTTTTTCGACCGTTCTACGATTTTTTAAGGCCGGACTAAAAAAGAGTGATTTTCACATTCCAATATCTCAGCAATGCCTCGTCCAATTCGTTTGAAGCTTCAGAATATGTTTATATTATACTCAATAAAAAACACTGGACTCAAATAAAAAAATATCTAAATTTTGGTTCATTTGACTTCAAGTCATCACTTTTGCCTGTCCCATGATGCTAACAATAAGTTGTAGTATAACCTGTAAATAAATGCTTCAAAACTTCGGTTTTAAAAAATTCTATGTATTTGTTTTCAAAGGCGCCTCAAACACGCCCAAAGAGCAGGGAAGCAGTCATGAAAAGCAAATGGCCACTGGTATGATAATTTTTGAAACTCTCTTTAGATAAGATAACTAGTTTTACAAAGCCTCAATTGCCTACTTGTGGCCTATACGTTAGCAAAGTCTAGCATGGTCTCGGCCTCAACTCTAAATAATATACATGGAGAAATTTCAGCATACGTATTGGCTCGGTTCATGTCAACAAGCCATACATTCGCGGTATTTATTCTAAATTGCACTCGAAAATAGAAAATACGTCATATACATATTCAGGTTGCATAGCTGCTGATCACGTGCATAAAATACTCTTTTGCTTGAAAGAACACAAGAGATACTAAACAAGAAGTTTCCAAAAAATTTTCTTGGGCATTGCCGATGGCGTACTAGGCAGGTTATCACACACTAGAGGGGTCGAAGTTTCGGAGCAATATCAGTAACCTGGGTAACTGCAACACCTGACCCACAAAGGTGACATACAGAAAAAGACGCCCACTCGGGTCCCCGGATGAAGTGATGGAATCTACGAGTGGTTTTAGTTCCCAGTTAAAACCCTCTCCTCCATATAAGAAAGTGAATTTAACTTACATATAATTACCCAGTATTCTGACTTCATAATCTACGGTTTACGATTCAGGCTTTTCTATCGCCTAGTTTGGATCGCTTTCCACCGAAGTTGGGTGAAATTTTCATTAACCACCGTTTTTAATAAATTAAGGGGGGATTAGAAATTGCCTAATTTGTGTTTATTTTGTGATTACGTCTCCAGTGGCGGAATCTAGGTCCTCTTTTCACACTAGAAACCCACAAAATAATTCATATATATATCCTCCACTACTTGTTTTGTTATTTTGTTGCCTGTGCATGTTGTTCGAATGATGTTAAGGTGGTGTTAATGTTTAGTTTTGGATTTTGATTTTGTTGTTGATGTTTCATAGCTGCGAGTGGTTGTTTTGTTGATGGTGATGGAGTGCACTGTTAAAAATGCTGCTACTGGTACCCGCTAGTGCTGTCCCCCCCCCCGCTGCCTCTTGCAAGCTTTTTGAGGCAGGTCCCCTTAATTCACTATATTAGGGTTTTGCCTTCTCATTATCCAGCATAATCCCACGTGAAATCCGTCATCCACGCATTTCGTCGCAGAAGGGGCCGGTAAAACCGTTGGCTTCTCGCTATAACTTCTACTCCGCAACCCATCGCTTTTACAGCACCGTCGTCAGTGGTATTCCAGGCCCGATTGCGGATGATCGAAGCCGGAACACTGCCTCTAATTACCGTACCCTTGGTACAGTAGTCCATCTGGGAGTAATCGCACCTATCTGGCCTATGTTTCTATAACATTAGTCTTGGTTACTTTTTGATTAAGATTGGATCATTTTTTGAATCCACTAGCTAGCTTGGAGAAGAAAGAGGAAGGACAGCTGAAAATGGCTACCATCGGGTTTAGGGATTAAAGCGTATCTAAAAGTACATCACAAGAACTTGGTCCGAATTTTGTGCTTCGACAAGTCTATGATAATAAAAAAAGGTACGCTCACTTTAAGCTTAGGAACCTGTTTACAAGAAGAAAGGGATTACCCTAGCAAGCGAGGTTTACCCTTGCACTCACACATTTCCTCTTGTTTTCTTCGTCGTGTTTACCAAGGCAGCTTGGGTTACCGGGTGTAACTAGGGATACCTGCGTGCTAGGGTTACCTGGCAGGCGGGTTAATGTATTCCCTTGTAAACGCTCCGGGCAAGGTTAACCCTGTCCAGCTCGGGTTAACTTCCCACGGGGGTTTCCAAACTCTTTGAGGGTAACCGCCCCATTAGAGTTGTCCCGGGTTGCAGGGTTATCCGGCTACCACTGAAATTTTGCCTCGTTAACCCCGGGCCTATCTTTTGCCACCTCCATCTAGGGTTTGACCGGGTAGAGCTAGGATAACCCTCCCTTCCTTGTAAAACAGGCCCTTTGAACCAAGAACAAATACGCTTGTGAATGATAGCACAGAGAACTAATACTGATACTGAATAGGATCGTGGATACAACCTTGAACGCATCTATAAACAAAATCGTTTTCTAAACCAAACTTCATGGGATGGTCTCGGCCTGTAGGGGACAGGATGATCATGAGTTCATTTCAGATAGGGAAGAATATTTCACAAATAACTAGATATACAATTTAAGAAGTGGCATATGTGTATTAATAATGAACCTATCTATGAAGTTTACACTGTAGGTTAATAAGCTAAATGTTTTATGGTTTGTCAATCTGTACTTGGTTCCAAGATTCGGACTTTTTGGTTCCAGTGGTGAAGTAAGGCAGATACAGTTTCATCAACAAAAATCCATCGCTGAAGCCATTTACTACATGCTTAAAATTAACACGATTGCTAGAAATAAGGTGCCTGAGAATCCTTTGTTTACAAGATCGGCATAAGACATGCCCTCGACATATCATATCTACGTCACGAGTTGTTGCGTCTAATTTAGGGCCACGTCCCAACTACACACGGAGGAATTTAAATGGAAATCGCAGCCTTATTTTTACGGTTGGGATCACCGTGGCACACTAATCTGTTCCGAAAACAGAGCTTTTCGCAGAACGCTCTTCAAAGCGAAGAATTTGAAAAACGCCCCCTTTGGGCCTTAGTGTGGACAAAAAACATTTTGAAACGAAGGCTTTTGAAAAACGATGACGTCACGAATAATCACGTGATTTCCCTGATTTTCGTCAAACACAAATCCAAAATAGAGCGTTGATTGTTGTGTTTTCAAAGTTCTCCGTCTTGGTGTGGACGGAAAATAATTTGATGGGTTTTCAGAGTGAAACCCAGTCCGGCGTAGTGTGGATGGGGCAAAGGTTAAATGAACCCAATTGATTTATACGACTAACTCGTGCCTGTGCATTTTGCGCCCAAGTTGTATCGTAGGGGGGGCAATGGAAAAAAATCGGACCTTGTGAGAATGTGCATGAATGCGCCGAAAGGTTTATAACCTTTCTAATTATCATTATTATTATTATTATTATTATTATTATTATTATTATTATTATTATTATTATTATTATTATTATTATTATTTATTATCATTATCATTATCATTATCATTATCATTATTATTGTTATTGTTTTTGTTATTGTTTTATTTAAAAAAAAATCGTGGATATTATAACCGGTAAAAATACACACTCTGAAAAAAAAGAAATAAAGAACTCTAAAACAAGTAGTATGCTTACAGAAATACAAATACTAATACTAGTACTAATTCTAATAAAAGCAATAATAGTTATAAAAATTCTCGTTTCCTATAAACATGTATATTATTACTATTATTATTATTATTGCTGTTGTTGTTGTTATTGTTGTTGTTGTTATTATAATTATTGCTACTATTACTATTATTTTTATTGTTTGCTTGTTTT
>JAHPZR010015497.1:27500-39376 GCA_019787425.1 Platygyra sinensis | reverse complement strand
AGCAAGAGTAGTGTTAAAATTATTGTGTTTAGCTTATTTAGGAGGGGCTTCGGAACTGGTGTTTTCTTGAAGCTGAATGTGAGATTTGGGCGAAACTTTGGGCTGGGGAACAGGTTCTCCCTAAATTTTTGAGTAGAAGGAGAATAAAATGGAGTAGCCGCCGGGCAGAGGAATTTCCGCCATTTTGCACGTGTTGGAATACAGAGTATGTTGTCTTACATGGGGTGCTTTTCGTCGGTAACCGCTGTCTCGCAATCTGAGCCTGTTTCGTTTGCTGAACGTTCGATCGATGTCTGCAAGCAGATTCAAGCGTGGCGAAATTCTCGACGAAACTCTCAAGTTTATTCAGTTAAAAACATTTTTTGGACACTTGGCTCCTTACGGAAAACTTTATTTATTTCCGAATGTATTTACCCAAGGGAAAGCAGGCGTCGCAATGGAAAAGTTGCCGTTGGATGCAAAACAAAGTACTTATTTACTTTTTTATTTGGATCTGAGTAGCCGGCGTGCCCAGGACGACTAGCCGGCGATTTTCGCCGGTCGCCGGGGCTTACGGAGATCTCTGGGGGAATAGAGTTGAAGGGCATGTATAAAAGATCATAAAAATTGTTTGAACTGCAGAGAAAGATATAAAGTCAGGAATGATCGTCGCATGTGAAACTAAACCCTGAATAGGTTTTAGGGATTGAGCGGGATTGGAACCCATGACCTCTGCGGTACCGGTGCAATGCTTTATGCATCAGACAATTCCAGCAGTACCAATCTTTCCGGGCTATCCCCTTGGCATTAGCATTTTTTTAAACACAAAAACAAAAATGGGCAAATTCGCTGGGGTGGGTACATATAAGCTGTCTAAATTCCCCGGGGTGGGGATGAAGAAAGAGGGCAAATGCCCTGCCCCCGGGATCGTCGCCTTCCAACACCTCTGCAGTGATTTTTTAGTAATCAGTGTATAAATCATTCAGCTGTTCAGCATTTTAATGCGCGGAAGGACAAGACTTCAAGGGCAAGAGTTCATGTTAGTTGATTGTTATTATATTTAGTTCTTTGTGTTTTGTTTTTAACAGTTTGCTAGAGTATAGAGTTGTTGTTGTTTTTGCAGGGAAAGGGGCTTGAGTTTTCTGGTTATCAGATCGCCTATGCCTTATGGGGTACGTTTATGGACTCAAATAATATAAAACTTTCCAAGCTCCATAGCCCCAGCTCTGATAAGCGAACAGTTTTCCTGGAACGTTGCTCGAGGAAAACTTTGAGCTTTGAGGAACAGATAATGTCCAAGGACATATATCCAAGCATATTTTTAAAGTCGAGAGAGCCACTCTATGGCCTTCAAATATTGTACAAACAATTGCGTTTTGAAAACTGGGGAATATCACATGGAGCAAAACTGTTTGATCAATTTTAACTTTTTTTGATTTTTTTTAAAGGCTTTTTACTGTTTGGGGTGATCTTCAGTGTGGTCTCGTTCCTGGCACTTCTGATCAAATACCAGATGCGTGAACTGCACATTTGTGGCCTTGGCATGGACTTGATTGAGACTCTGAAAAGTACTGCAATATCACTGATGTAAGTATATGTCTACCCATTACTTACGTTTCCTTACCAAACGTCCGCTGTTCAACACCAAGCAAACAAATAACCTTTATTTACCCTCGGCAGTGTTTATAGCACAAGTGCTAGTGGGGCCGAGCAAACAACTGAAACAAATCGTTCAAATTGAACATTGTGAAGAATCCCGACTGGCCATAGGCAAACCAGTTGGCTATAACCGTGGCCGAGGATTTGAACTTAAGGTTGCTGTGAAACAAATCAAGAGAATAGTTAGAGTAGGACCGCTGGATTGTGAGTCCGACGCACTGACCACTCGGTCACGCTGCTCTCCAATCATATTCTAAGCCGTTATCTCATACTGCACAACTGGTATACACCATGGCATAAATCTAACCACATTTTCAATTAAATTTACAGTACATTACGATCATCTTCACCTTAAAAGTTTTTGGGCCATACCTTTTGTGTACAAGCATTGGTACTTAATGAGCCAAATGTATCGCTTTTTCGATCAAAAATGCAGCAGCAATAGCCATGATAGTGTAACTAGTGTCTCATTTGGTCACTTGTTGACAGGTATGGCATTCTAAAGATCATAAGTATTACATATAGTTGTAGGGGAATGTAAAAATAAACAGCTTAGTAAATTTAAAGTGCCACTATGACGAAAATTGCATCTTTTCTATCGAAGCCATTTTAAAACATAAACAAGTAGCCTGCATGAGAAGAAAAATGCCGTTTACTATATGTGCTTCACAATTTGTTACCATGGCAAAATACTGGGTTCCAGTCCTCCCCAATATTAAAGGCATTTCGGAACACCTTTGCATTCCATTTTCATGTTTGCAAATGGTGCCTCATATACATGATCCAACAAGCATATAAATATGTTAGCTTGAGTTTATGGCCTTGTTTAACTTTTTTCGAGCTGAAAATCACTTACATATTGAAATAAAGTGGGTGGGGACTGGAAAAGAGTGAGTTGCCATGGGAACGAAATGTTTTATAGCTGTAGGTGTGTTTTCTGCAGAACTATTAGCCTACCAAGTTCCAATGATCTGTGCTGCAAATTGGCCAAGATAGCTCTTTTTATCTACTTGATGTGACATGACATCATCAGCCATCTTACTGTACACATTTTTCAAACTTAAATATCTCCGAAACTAATGCAGGTATTTGCAAACGGCAAACGGTAACGGCGTTTTAGTTCTTTCATAGAATTCTATGTGATACACCTAAAAAATCAAGAGGTAAAGATTTGATCATAGTGGCACTTTAATTCTGAAATGTTGCAAGCTAGAAATACTATATTTTATGTTGATATATTTTATTCCCTGCTCAGTGAGTTCAAAAGCTGCAAGAGCAGCGCAGCAGTAGCGGGTACCAGTAGCAGGATTTTTAACAGTGCACCATCAACATCAACAAAAACAGCCACAGCAGCATAAACATCAACAACAAAATCAAAATCAAAAATAAACATCAACAACGCCCTTAACATCATTTCGAACAACATTCACAGCAACAAAACAACAAAACAAGTACTGGAGGATATATATGAATTATTTTTGGGTTTCTAGTTGTAAAGAGACCTAGATCCGCCACTGGAGACGTAATCATAAATAAAAACAAATTAGCATTTATCCCCGTTAATTAATTAAAACGGTGTCAATGAAAATTTCACCCAACTCAGTGGAAAGCGATCCAAACTAGGCGATATAAAAGCTGAATCGTAAACCGTAGATTATGAAGTCAGAATACTGGGTACTTAAATGTAAGTAAACCACTATATACATTTCCTAGAATCAAGGTTTCACTTTTGGGGGGTAGGTGAGAGGGGGAAAGAAGCACCTGGAATCCTTGGATCAATATCAGTATCTGGGCAGTATCTGGGCAAGTACGAATCTACCCCTCCCCTAACCCAACATGTTGTAATAAGTTAATAAGTTAGTGTTACTTTTGGGTTAGGGGAGAGGTAGGTGAGCAGTTGCCCAGATACTAATATTGCTCCGAATCTTTTAGGGGAAACTACGACCCCTTTAGTGGTGATAACCGCCTATTACTCCATCGGCAGCCGCTTACCAAGAAATTTTTTGAAACTCTTGTATTAGTATCTCTTGTGTTATTTCAAGCAAAAGAGTGCTTTATGCACGTAATCAGCAGCTATGTAACCTGAATATGTATATGACGTATTTTCTATTTTCGAATGCAATTTAGAATAAATACCGCGAATGTATGGCTTGTTGACATGAGCCGAGCCAATACGTATGCTGAAATTTCTCCATGTATATCATTTAGAGTTGAGGCCGAGACCATTCTAGACTTTGCTAACGTATAAGCCACAAGTAGGCAATTGAGGCTTTGTAAAACTAGTTATCTCATCTAAGGAGAGTTTCAAAAATTATCATACCAGTGGCCATTCGCTTTTCATGACTGCTTTCCTGCTCTTTGGGCGTGTTTGAGGCGCCTTTGAAAACAAATACATAGAATTTTTTAACACTGAAGTTTTGAAGCATTTATTTATAGGTTATACTACAACTTATTGTTAGCATAATGGGAAAGGCAAAAGTGATGACTTGAAGTCAAATGAACCAAAAGTTAGATTTTTTTATTTGAGTCCAGTGTTTTTATTGAGTATAATATAAACATATTCTGAAGCTTCAAACGAATTGGACGAAGCATTGCTGAGATATTGGAATGTGAAAATCATTTTTTTAGTCCGGCCTTAAAAGAACGTAGAACGGTCGGAAAAATTGTCAGAAATAAAACTTATGACGTCACTGCTGGTGGCCTCAAGAAATTTGAAATTGTTTTGATTTCAAGTTCACAGTGAATTTCAGAGGAAAACCAATCAAAATCCAAAGTTGGCACTTTCAAGTTCACCCAGGATCCAACCTTAAATAGAAATGAAAAGAGAATGCTTTACACCCTCGAAGCATTCGCACGTTTGTGCAGCACTCTTTATCGAAGACAGCTTTGAACAAAATCTTGTGGTAAGGAGTTTGTTAGGACTCTCTGTTAAGCCTCGTCGACTTGCTTTGAATATAGACGCGGCACCGACGATTCGTAACGTCACTGTGATACGCTGCAAGCCAGAAATTGGACAAACAAACGACGAAAAACAGGCGAATAATGCACTCCGAACAACGGGCAAACTCCTCGACCGTTTTCCAAGTAAAAGAAGGTTTGTATTTAGATCCAAAACCTTCCCCACGATCGAATCACTGACACGGAATAGGCCCTTTTCACGATTTGGTCACATGGTACAATGCAACATGCACTGTTTTGGAAGTCCCACTGTGCAACTTGCTAACCGGCTTGTGTGATTTTGTACCATATGACCGGATCGTGCATAGCGCCTATTGCACCAACGTTCAAGACAACACTAGCGTCTCAAAGCACAGCCTCAGTTTCATTCCTTCCATTAAACTACGCGGCCAAACGGAAACGTTTTAAATTTGTCAAGCCATCGGCCGGTCTTCGTACTTTAAACTGACTCTTTTTCAGTGCTCATAAAAAAAAATTGCATAATTCTCCTTTAAACTTTTTTTTTAGCATTTCGTCGTTTTAAAATGGCCGAAGAAAAGATGTCTAAATTTTGGTTCATTTAACCTTTAATTTTACTGAACGGTAATTCATCATGCACTAAACAGGAACCATTAAAAAAAATAAAATTGACTAATAAGGTCGAAATCCGTAAAGGATTTCAATAAGAATACTGATTCGTTAGATCAGATGTTCTTTATTGTAAAATCAACAATGGTGGAAGTCTAAAAGATGGAACAACTTTATTCTGATTACTACGACTCTATGTCAACAGAGAAACATGGGGCGTTTTTCATTCAGTCAAGAAAACGAAACTTTCCAAACATTGATAACTGGGACGGTAATCTCCTGGGAAGGTTTCCGGAATATGTGAGAATGTAAATTTGAAACGCCAACATTTCAGCCGAAAATCCAGGAAATTCTGCGTGGAAAATAAAATGGAACCTAAGCGGGGAGCTTTCCATTTAACCAAAACTTTCAGAAATTTCCAATGGCGAATGAAACAGCATCTCCTACAATTTATGGAAAAAGAGGATAGCCTCGTGGTTCAACTCTCTGAAATTTAACAATCTACGGATTTTCCTGAAAGTTTCTATGTAAATGTTGTCTCCAATTGCCCCGTTTCCAAAGTTACGAAAAGTTTGGCTGAATGAAAAGCGACCTATATTCCGGTGAGTAGTTATTGAGAATTTAGATATATCTCGGGAGGTTATTTTGCCTAATTCCAGAAAATTCTGCTCCAGTTGTCGCTGAATCTTTCTGAAAATACAAACCGGTAACTTTAGTCGAATACAGAGCGCCGCTTTTCTGCACATGCGTATATATACTTACTTAATTCAAGTGACTGGCCTGATTCGGGATTACGCCCTCTAGTGTTGAGCAGCTCACAAAAGACGAGCATCACCGGATGTCTATGAGCCACCAGAACATGCAGAAAACCAAGGTATGCAACAAAACCTTGAAAATAAGTAATACTCGTTACTATAACAACGAAGGACAGTGCAGCTTTAAATGACACCATGATGCAGGGAAAAGAAAGATCTGATTTAAGCTCAAAATTAAGTGAAAAATAAAGAAACAGATGTAGCCAATAAAATTAAATTACTTCCAGTCGTGGACAAAATAAGGCACTGGTTGCACGATGCTAACACCCTAAAGTGCCGCTCTGTGAACCAAATTTCAAGGTACCTGGCAATTTGAGTACCATTAAGTATTTTAAGTAACCACTGCATGCTAGTTTTTTCCTGTTGCTTGCTTGCTTTTTTTTTTAACTAGAACTGTGTTTTTAAATGTTCTTTATGAAGGATTCACTCTCTCAAATAAACTTTCTTTACACAAAAGTGAAACGATGAGGTTATTTTTCTTGCCCCAGCTCGGACGAGATCGAGATTACTAACCTCTTAGGCGTAAAGTGTTTAAGTGAGGTGCGGAGAGAGCTCTTTGCTCGCACGGAAGCTCTTGCTTAACGGGATATTAATAAGTAATCATGAAAATATCAACGGTAAGGTACGTTTTAATGTTTTTCACCTTTGTCCCATTGCTGGAATCCTAGCATCAAAGATGTTCGGTCAATGCGAGAAACGAACAAAATGCCCAATACCAATCCTTTTATAATGCGTGCGAGGCAGGAAAACAGGCCCATAAGAATGTTGAAGAAAAAGAAAAAGTAGGACATGATAGAATGGAGCCGTCTGGGGGCGAAAAAAAAGTCAGACTTAATTAAAGCAGCCACATTAATTGAATAAAGTAATATAAGTAATCTGTCTGACTAATATCAAAAACCCGAGATAACATCCAATTACAATTTTGAAACACAAGTCAAACTGAGGTAAAGATGTTGTCAAATCAACATCAGAACCGAGAGAGCTCTTCAGGTAGCTGCATGTAAAACTATTAATAATTGTAAATCAATCGCCTGTTGCTTGTGATTTACGAATCATTCTCGTGTTCTTCCAACATCTAGGCTTTTTGTAAATTTTGCTTTTATTTCCCCACTAAAATGCTCCACCTTAATGCTCCATTTTTCCACTAAAATGCTCGGTTAATGCTCATGAATAGGGGTTTTAAAATTCAGTCATAATTTGAATGTCTCAACACAACTAACAGTTCAGCGGAGTGCTTAACAAAAATGTATATCTAGTATAACAAGTTAACAACAACGTATGTAAAAGTTTTAATACACCAGAAGATAATACTCAAAATTCTTCTGAACATTAATCCTTGTCCCATCTCTGTGATACTTAGGTGAAGAGGCTCTTCATTTTCGCGTAAAAAATAGTTTTTTTTCTATATTCTGTGGAAAAAAAGTTAATTTTCCTGGAAAATGCCACTTAAATACTCGAATAATGCTCGACGCTTTTGCCTCACTAAAATGTTCGAAAAAATGCTAGCATAATGTACAAAGGCCTACCAACATCTCGCGTGGTTCAGGCTATAAACCATGGAAACTTGTGGTCTATTGCTTAAATAAGAGTTAAGTTTGCATGACGTACGGTCCCCTTTACCAATTCTCCTTTGATCGCGTCAGGAGGGAGGGGGTGACTCTATTGTTTTCGAGTATCTGTCAGAGACCGACCCATCATTGCCAGTGTGACGTCACATAGCAACAAGTCGAAGCTTCGCTCGGCTTGCCCAGATTTGGCGTCGGGACTCCACTGAATTCAAAGAAAAAGAGGATAATACAAGCTATTATCGCCCTATTATTCATTAATTTGGCATAAATGTGCAAGTTTTGTAGTGGATATTGTCTGTGAGTACAACTGTTTGTTGTTTTGTGTGCGTTTTTTGTTCCAAATTTTATTGAAAACAAATCGGGCCAAGTGGGGTTATCGCCATCTTGACTTCCGGTCAAGTACAGACCACCCAAATCGCCCGCCGTTTTCTCTTCAAGTTTTCAACAGAAGTACATCATAATAGGAGGTTTTGTTCCTTTTTGATATAACTTTCTAGCCATTTTTAGTTTTTCTGAGTGTGATGAGCCATTTTGCTCAACAATCCTTTTGAGTGCGAGGGCGTACATGTCGGTTTGATTTCTCGCGTGTTAAACTTTGTTCGATTAGTGAAAGGTCAAGAGTGTCTATGTTTACCAGCTGTTAGCTGGTTGAATGCTTGTGCTTTTAAATTTTGTGGGGTAGATGACTGCCTGTGTGCTCAAGAAGGGCTAACCTTCAGAATACCCGGCGACGATTGCGTGACATTAAATGCCTGCTCCCGTAGTCCCGCAGTCAATAAATATTTGCATATGGACACAAAAGAGAAAAACTTAATGTATACACGAAACCAAGCGTGCTACACATGAATATACCTCGTTCTAAAATCCATCAGCCGAAACAAGCGCGTTACACATGAAAAGACTTCGTTCTATAATCCATAAGCCGAAACTCGGAGTTTTAGTATTCATTTTATCCACTGCGGGACTGCGGGAGCAATAGTTTTACCCGTCTTACTTTCATAGCAATAGTTTTACTCGTCTTACGTTCATCAACCCAAAAAATGGCGATACTCATTGTTACGTCTCCTATTGTCATTAATGTGCCAACCAGAGGTTTATTGGCTATCAGAACAAAGGATTCTTTTGTTCTGTGGTTGGCAAAATTTAAATATCTTAAGACCTGTTGTAAACAGTAAATATCCCTATACAACACCACTGCGGGACTACGGGAGCAAGAGTTCAATGTCACACAATCGTGGCCGGGTATTCTGAAGTCGCTCTCCAAATGCTATTTGGGAGCTTAAGCACGAGGACTTTTAAGGCGACGCCGCCGTCATTTGAGCGGTTGAGACTGGGACGAGGTCTATTGCGCATGACATACCCAGGATTGCCGACATTGTGCTGCCGGCGACGACGCGAGTTGAGTGGATTTGGCGGCGTAGTGAAAGTCGTGAGTGATTTAAGCGGATCTTAACGATTTTATCGTTTGTTCTCCTTCCTTATTTGGTTGATCGATTTCAATCGATGCTCCACTTATTTTTTTGGATAGCTTAAGCTTAATTGCTTTGATTGATCAGGCTGAAATAACCACTGAGCCATGCAGACGCAAGTGCAACCAAACCCGTCGGGCCTAAATCCCTCAAATCGCAAGTTAAATTTTATTTCTGTGACAAATGATGAGGATGTTTCACACGTATGGCATTTTCTTACTCCAAATTTGGCCTTGCATTCATTGTTGTAAGTTCATTTCATCCAAGTCGAAACGACTGCTTTCGTAAGCAAAATCTGGGTAATATTTCGTAAAGATAACAACTCGTACAAGATTATATAATCTTCATCAGAAACAAGACTGGCATCGTAGTAAGAGAAGAATCTGACAAAACTCTTTAAAACGTGCCATAACAGAATCAAAGGGATAAAATAGGCTAAGATCTGGGAATGGAGGACGCCGAGTCGTGTAGCACCAGTGCTTCACAAATTATATTTGGCTCGAGAACGACGACGTGAGTCCCGGGCCTTCTCGGTCTCCACCACGGCGTCGCCCTGAAAAGTCCTCTTGCTTAAGCTCCCTATTCCATTAACTTTGAAGGGTTTGTTGAGACGAACCATAAGTACTGAAGCCTTAATTCTTAGCACAGAGCAAACTTAATATACCATGTACCAAACCTCCTATTCTGGGATCAGGACATCTCCGCATTTCTGCGTGGGCTCCGGAAAAACATTGTCAACCCCTTAAACTTTGTCGACATCTCAGGTACTTGTTAGTATGTTTCGAAAATTACTGCAAAGAAGTCTTTGATATATTTTGAATCCTGGGTAACATTAAACAAAGTAATCGAATCATCAAAAAGTTAGAAATTTCGACATTTCTTTCAGTTAACGAACCAAAAAATTTGGCTGCCATATCGAAAATCACCGATGTATGACGTGACGTCACACTGGTAGTTGAGACTAAACCACTGATTTGCCTGGAGACACCCCCTCCCTCCTGCATCGCGTTTATTTGGCTGGGGAAGTTAGAATTCATTTCGCTTTCTCACTTGAGACAACAAATACGATAATGCACGTTTACCTGTTATCAATAGAAACAGAAATATTTGGAAACACTCGGTCGCGAAACACCACGGATGTCAATAAATACTGGAACATCCATAACATAAGGTTCATGACCATCACTGGGCTGGGAATAAAATATATCAACATAAAATATAGTATTTCTAGCTTGCAACATTTCAGAATTAAAGTGCCACTATGATCAAATCTTTACCTCTTGATTTTTTAGGTGTATCACATAGAATTCTATGAAAGAACTAAAACGCCGTTTACCGTTTGCCGTTTGCAAATACCTGCATTAGTTTCGGAGATATTTAAGTTTGAAAAATGTGTACAGTAAGATGGCTGATGATGTCATGTCACATCAAGTAGATAAAAAGAGCTATCTTGGCCAATTTGCAGCACAGATCATTGGAACTTGGTAGGCTAATAGTTCTGCAGAAAACACACCTACAGCTATAAAACATTTCGTTCCCATGGCAACTCACTCTTTTCCAGTCCCCACCCACTTTATTTCAATATGTAAGTGATTTTCAGCTCGAAAAAAGTTAAACAAGGCCATAAACTCAAGCTAACATATTTATATGCTTGTTGGATCATGTATATGAGGCACCATTTGCAAACATGAAAATGGAATGCAAAGGTGTTCCGAAATGCCTTTAATATTGGGGAGGACTGGAACCCAGTATTTTGCCATGGTAACAAATTGTGAAGCACATATAGTAAACGGCATTTTTCTTCTCATGCAGGCTACTTGTTTATGTTTTAAAATGGCTTCGATAGAAAAGATGCAATTTTCGTCATAGTGGCACTTTAAATTTACTAAGCTGTTTATTTTTACATTCCCCTACAACTATATGTAATACTTATGATCTTTAGAATGCCATACCTGTCAACAAGTGACCAAATGAGACACTAGTTACACTATCATGGCTATTGCTGCTGCATTTTTGATCGAAAAAGCGATACATTTGGCTCATTAAGTACCAATGCTTGTACACAAAAGGTATGGCCCAAAAACTTTTAAGGTGAAGATGATCGTAATGTACTGTAAATTTAATTGAAAATGTGGTTAGATTTATGCCATGGTGTATACCAGTTGTGCAGTATGAGATAACGGCTTAGAATATGATTGGAGAGCAGCGTGACCGAGTGGTCAGTGCGTCGGACTCACAATCCAGCGGTCCTACTCTAACTATTCTCTTGATTTGTTTCACAGCAACCTTAAGTTCAAATCCTCGGCCACGGTTATAGCCAACTGGTTTGCCTATGGCCAGTCGGGATTCTTCACAATGTTCAATTTGAACGATTTGTTTCAGTTGTTTGCTCGGCCCCACTAGCACTTGTGCTATAAACACTGCCGAGGGTAAATAAAGGTTATTTGTTTGCTTGGTGTTGAACAGCGGACGTTTGGTAAGGAAACGTAAGTAATGGGTAGACATATACTTACATCAGTGATATTGCAGTACTTTTCAGAGTCTCAATCAAGTCCATGCCAAGGCCACAAATGTGCAGTTCACGCATCTGGTATTTGATCAGAAGTGCCAGGAACGAGACCACACTGAAGATCACCCCAAACAGTAAAAAGCCTTTAAAAAAAATCAAAAAAAGTTAAAATTGATCAAACAGTTTTGCTCCATGTGATATTCCCCAGTTTTCAAAACGCAATTGTTTGTACAATATTTGAAGGCCATAGAGTGGCTCTCTCGACTTTAAAAATATGCTTGGATATATGTCCTTGGACATTATCTGTTCCTCAAAGCTCAAAGTTTTCCTCGAGCAACGTTCCAGGAAAACT